>JAYRBW010105525.1:0-18929 GCA_036023295.1 Invenusta paracnida
ATTTAATAATTAATCATTGCTCAAAATTAGTTTAACTTATTTATACAAACTTTTGAAGAAAATAAGTAATATACCTATAAGCAAATAATTTTTTATTTGCCATTACCAAACTGAATATGCTTTATATTTTTATAACATGATTTTTTTTATATAAAACCCTTTAATTTCACAACATTAAATGTAACATTTTCTTTTTATTTATTATTTGTTTATTTAATGTAAGATTTTACTGAAATTTGAATCAAATAATTTGGAACAGGATCACCAAATAGTATATTATAAAATTCCAAATATTTTGGGAGAATATTCCACAGAATAATGAAACTAAATATAACTGAAATATATAAAGAATACTTTCCAAAAAATTATTTATAATATTAATATTTATTTATAAATAAAATATATATCAGTCTATGGTTATACCAGTATTAGAAACCATATCCATGATAAACCATGCCTATGGCAAAATATAAACTTCTATATAAATTTTTTAATTAATTTTTTTCTGTTATCCAATTCTAATTATTACAGACATGAGAATCATCCATCATATGGCCGATTTCCACCATGGATGAAGTGATTTTGGTCACTCTTGTAATTATTTGTTTAAAACTACTGTAATAATGTAGGGAGGGGGGTATATTTGTATGTTCTGTTTAAGTGAAAATGAGTTATTATTCTTTTTCATTATTATTTTTTAATGTGCCTATTTAGCTTTATTCTAAAGTATAAAATCTCATACTGAAGCATTCATAGGCATGCACAATTATAAAAAAACATTGTGTTGAAATATGCTGCATTTTGCATTTTAGCCTATTTCAAAAATTGGTAGTAAACCCATAAAAACCCATAAAACATATCCACTTATGGATAGGATTTGTCTAAATTTCTCCTTTTTTCTTGACAGACCCCCATTGGAGGTTTACAATTTTTCCACCATACCCGCAATAAACCATTCTCATGTCTGTATAATTATTATTATTATTATTAATATTATATAATTTATAAAAAAACTTGTTATTATAAGTTTTTGTTATTCGATATATATTAATATAAATAAAAATGCTATATCATATAAAAAAACATTGTTTTAATTCTATATCCAATAAATAAATCTTAAATATATATATATATATATATTTTATAGGCATTTGTGGAGTACTTGGCTGTAAATAAATTTTTTTTTTTGAAAATTAACAGAATGTTAAAAAACAAAAAATAAATGTGATTGAAAATTATTTTTTGTATAGGATTGTAAGATGCTTGATAAACGTGGTGTGGTTGTGGCCACAAGCAGCTGCCAGCCTTTAATAGTGTATAGGAGTTACTTGTTAATTACATTTTTTTGTCAATTTTTTATTTTCTAAAAAAAAAATTACTGTAAAGTACTCCAAAATCACCATTTTATATACAACAAACATAGTTTATATAATAATATGGTTTTTACCTATTATTTAGCTTTAGGTTACAATATTAGTTTATTTTAATTTAGGTATAATTTGTCACATATAGACTGACCTGACATCCACTAATCATATCCATCTACCTTTGGCTTTAGCTATGAGTTTATTAAGTTATATAAAATATAAATGATATATTATATAGTTTTAAAATATTTATATTTCTAAGAATTTAATATGTATGTCATTATGATTATATACTTAATTCATTTTTAAAATTAATATAAATATATTTTTATTTTTGATAGCCACTAGTTTTATGAATGATAAACTCATTAATTATTATATCAGTTTAAAAATATATTTTTTTAATAATGTATACAATTATAAAATATTCAAAAATCTTATAATTATAAATAAGTTTTATTTCAATAACAGAATATAAGTTTTATAAAAAATATAGATGTATATTATTCTTTAAAGATTAAGAATAGCACTTTATTTTAATATTTTCTATAGCTTTATATTCTAATATACTTTCTATATAAAAATATACAAAAGTGCTATTCTTAATCTTTAAAGAATATATACATCTATATATATATTTTATAAAACTTATATTCTGTTATTTGTATTAGTTTAAATCTAATCAATCTAGCATTTAAAACTCATTAGCTTAATAGTTCTAAATAATTGGTATTATAAATATTTTATAGTACCTATTAATTATATTGGTTTCGTAGCATAATTATTAAAGTTACAAAGCAAACAAATAAAAATATAATATTTATTTAAATTAAGTAACTACATTAATATACTTTTAAAATCTTACTCTTAGACAAATAAGCTAGATATAATAGTATATATGTCCATTTTTTAATTAAATATACATAATTATATTTAAATATATAACCTAAAAGTTGAAAAATTTAGTTTAATTGAGAATTTAACATAATGTCATAAATATAAGCAAATATATTATTCTTTTTATATTAATATTTATAATACTATTGTTTCTTTTATTGTCTGATAATTATTTATTCAATCATGTCTTAGTTTTATTAATATATTTATAAACATGCTTTGAAATAATATAAATGTATAGATTATTACTTTAGAATGTATTATTGAATATAAATCAAATTTATATTTTGGATCTTATATATATACATAAGTTGACTTTAAATATGTTATATTTATAATTAAGATTGTATATACAATTGGCTGAAAGAAAATGAGTTCATTTTATTGGTGGTCCTGCAGCTTGTCTTATCTTGATTATATAGATCCTTTCATTGACAAAAAACTTCCAAAATTATGTTGACAACCCCCCAGAAAAAATCCTGGATACAATAGCAATTATAGTAGAATTCATCTTTAACAAAAAGAATACTATGTCATTTAGATATATAATCAAATAGTCATTTTATGTATCTCTCTACATTATTTAGAAATTAATGACAATAAATAGAAAATAATATGTAGAGAAATCCTTGTTTGAAATTCTCAAACACAGTAGTTATTGTATATACATATATACTATTTGTTATACTTATGCTAATTTAAACTGTGTAGCCTCTTTATTATTGGTCTCAAAACCTAAGTTGTGTATTGAATATATTTATAATCAGCATGCATGTATAGAAACATATCTACAATATTTTTCTTAGATTTTATTTAGCTTTGCTTTTAAAACTATATGATTACACCACTTTTGTTTATTTGTACTAAACATTCTCTTAATTTAGAGAAATACATACATCCAGACTGATTTTTACACTTCATTGTTTATGTCTTTAATTATTAAAAATTATATATATATATATATATATTCAATTTACTCATCTCATTATTGTAACTGAAATTGTAATCATGTTTGTTTTGTTTATTTTTATAATGTTTTTTATACTAATTTTATGTTTTCTTTGTTATACTAGGATTTTGGAAATATTGAGGATGACAACTATTCATCTAATTGGATGTCAGAAATATTTGAGACAGTGGGTGACCCACTTCTCAATGATCATTTGATGACAGACGTGATTTCTGATCATGGAATCAAGCTGGAAAACTCATTCTCACCAAAAAATTCATTAGATGATAGTAGTTTTGGTAAGTTGGCAACCTATTTTGACTATTTAATTGCCTCATTTTCTTTTTAACTTTTAAAGAATGCTTTTTCTTGTCCACATATAATGTTCTCATGATTCTAAGGTCCCTATTTTCTGACTGTACTTTCTCAACTGACAGATTACACTGACGACTTTCTCATTAAATCCGAGGGCCCAACCGGTGGCCTTGACATTAGTGCCCCAACTTCCCCCTCCAGTCCTCCTTCTACATCCATAGCTGTCACCGCCCGTCACACAGTCATCAACAGTCACCACTACCAGAAACAATCGGGAGGCCATCACTTAACAGTCAGCAACAATCCTTCCCTCTCTTCCCTCTCCTCATCTTCCTCGTCATCTTCAAACTCCCAACAACAACAACAAAACCTTCACAATCATCAGCAGCTCAATGGCTTTCACCAGAACGACACCATCAGTGTCACAGCTTCCAGTAACTCCGTTACAAATGGCCTCAGTCTCTCGGCTCTGGAAAACAGTAACGCGACCAGCAATGGTGGCGTCACAATGTCTGCCTCGCGGTCTGTTCTTCGCAATGGTGGATCCCTGTCAACAGCGAATGGGACTGGCGGCGCCACAGCTGGAGGAATCCCGGCCCAACGGGTCCAGTATGTCGTCCGCCATAACCCAACTACGGCCCTGTATGTCCAGTCCTCGGGCTCTTCAGGGTCCAACGGGGGCTCCACCTTTCGCCATGTTCCTCGACTGAAGCGGCAGGAGGTTTACGGCAGCAAGGTGGATCGCTATGATGGCCGTAAGTTGCCTGTTCATGGATAGTTTACAGACCTAATCTGGTAGGTAACTTTGGTAGTCCTGAATTGTAGGCTACAGAAAAACAGACATAAACATACATATTAGGTAGAGTGTGGTACTCATAAGGCTTTAAGGCGATACGGGATGCTTTTTATGCTATCTACGTTTAGTCATCAAAATAGCATTCTGACATATGTCATGAAGACTGACAAGTATTGTTGAATAGAGCCATCTTTTCTCGATGGTATGCATGTAAAATACAACTTACTGTCATGATTCTATAATTATTGTAAAACATGGAGATAGTTGTCTGTTCTATTAATTTTTCTTCTAATTCTCTCAGTATAGGTTAAAATTCAATTCACGTTTTAAGAGTTAATATACTTTTTTTTGTAAAATGGAATTTCATTTTCTCAATTTGACTGGTTTCCTAGCTATTTTTCACAAAGTTTTCAGTGAATTATTTTTTCATAATTTACTATTATTACTGCATCCTACAGTACCATTTTCTGTTAGATTGAGTAGCAGAATTTGAGCTCTTTCTATTATAATATAAATGTAATTGCATCCTGCTATACGTTGTCTTTAACCCAGCAGTATATTTTTATTGATAACGTTATAATATCCTTGTTGCTTGTTTGAGCATGTTAAGCTTTGTTAGGGACTTCACCTAACTAAATAGTTCATGCTAATTTTCTACTTAGATATTACATATATTAAAATGAAATATAATAGTTTGTATTGTGTATGCGGCTGTCATATTCAACATTGTCCTGTAAGTAATATATAATATGTAATATATGCTCAGTGTAATTTATTGCAAATTGTAACTCAATTCCAAGTTAATTATGTTTATTTTTAATTTATCGACGCTGTGGAGATGCATTATCAGAGTTGTAGTACTTTTGTTTGCATATTATAAGTAAAGTTTTACGTCTATTTTTGCCTGTCACGTCACAAGTTTTACATTACTATTATTTATTTGGGTCCTGTATTTGTGTTTGTTCAATTTCACTATATAATTATACACGCGAAAGCAGTGCACTCTATAAATAATATAGGTATACCATACTTTGTTTGAGCTATGTAAACTGTGTAGCCCCCGGCGCATTAGCTACATGTTCAAACTATCTAGAGTTGATATTGAGTTTGTGCAGGTAAACTTTCTTTTAAAGTACCTACTACCTATTCATCTGAGTAGACCACTACTATCTGTATATATCCATTGTCAACTATCTGCACTATGCTCCTATGAAGGTATGGTTTACAATAATTCTAGTTTTGGTTCACATTTTGTAGACATCAATTTATGTATTCTAACTGTTACCTATTGTACTATCAGTCTAGGTACTTTGTATTTTTTTTTTAACTTAGTCGTCCGAAATTTGGAATGAAAATACATGTTTATTTTTCCTTCTGGTATTGATATGTAGTTTATTTATTTCTATGTCGTTCTAATGAAAATTAATACATTTGCGCGTCTCCTTTGTTCAGTTTAAAATTTGTCATTTTAGGAACCATTGAATGTCGTAAACTCGTCGTTCACTCAAATTTTGATGCATGTTTGTTACACCAGGGCTCAAATAAGTTTAAAAAATACAAACTGTCATATTGCTTTAAATGTAATCCGAAACATATTTTTTAACATGTTGAAACAAATGTTACAATAAAGCTTTTATGTTTACATGTTCTTTTTACTGGGAATGCAATATGGGCGAGCTCATTAGCATATAGAGAGCCATAGTGTGTTGTTATCAGTCTTGTGGCTTGTTGCTTGCCACTTTCATAGGCCCCGACTCCACCACCGGCTACGTCCTCTATCCCGACACGCCACCGGGATCCAGCAACAGTGGCTCCGACTCCGAACAGGGCGGCTCCATGGGCAGTTGTAGTGGAGGCGTCGCTGGCGGCGGCTTGACCGGTAGTGACGGCCTGGACGACCTCAGTCCCACCTATTCAGTGAGCTATGGCGGTGGCGGTACCAGCCACCGGTCCAGCGGTGGCGGGGCTGGCTCCTTGGCTGGCAGCTTCTCCAGTCATCATCAGCCCGTCTTCCAGAATCCTGTGAGTACCAGGCATATTCTAAAGGGACACGAATCCTTCCTAACAAGTCGGCATTTCTTCAGCTGGTTCTGTCTGTGAAAGTAGTCTTTCAGTGGCTATCTGTATAGTTAACCGAGGTAGTTAGGAGTAGCATTTTAAAAAGGATAAAATGTCCGATTTTTTCTTATGTTTCCAAGGCTGACAGCTAGTTACCTTATCGAGTTTGTAGCTGTCATTTTGGCGATATATTAAAAAGTGAAACATGGTTATGAGCGTAATTGAAATCTAATTAATCAGCTAAATAATTTTCCTCTCAGGAAAATAAAAATTATCAGACCTTTGCTTTAGCGGATTTTGAAAAAAAAAACTCTTCAAAATTCTGCGCAATAATAAGACATTTTATTTGTTAATTGGTTGGATTATTATATGAATGGAATAGTGTTTATTAGAGTTTACACATAATGTTGAACTATTATGTCCTTTTCATTTGGTTATGTAAATATCCTGGCAAATATCTTTAAATCTAGACATATTAATAACATCATAGCCATGTGCAGCCTATTAATTATTATACATATAATACTTTCTTTTGTAGGTATAAGTTTCTCAATATTTATTCACTGTCTAATGCTTAATTGTTGTAATATAGTCATTGTTATGCTGGAATAGAATGTTTGTCTTGACTACACATAATAATAATAGTAATGTCACTAGAAAGTGCCTGTTCTCACTAAAATACAGGTACCCGGCTAGTCTTGTGTTGTGTTAATTGCTCAAACTTTCGACTAGGCGATTAGAATTGTAACACTTGAACTATAAGTTGTGATTACGTAATTCTCGTTTACTAAATGAACCTATAACCGCAATTATTGTGTTGTATTGCTCATGTGTCGGTAAAATATGCTTCATTATGTAGTCTTTAAAATAGTGAATAATAGATGTCGGTTTACATCATTCCTCGACGTCTGAATGCTGTTATAACACTATAATGAGTTGTTTGTATACTTTTAATAAGTTTTGGCGACTTATTGAAGGCAACCAGCTGCGCGAGTTTTGACACCCGTTCCAATGTCTTAACACAAGCACGGTTTCATGGGAGTTTGTGGTAGACTTTGTTGTTAGGAGATGTGGGAGTGGGGCCCCGGTTTGAACTTGAGTACTTTCTATAGCTAAGACATATTATTACCAATCAATTTTGTTCTTAAATAGCATACCTATACATTCACGTGACAACTTCTAAAGTAGTAATAAATACACGACCGCGCATGCCCTTAAATATAAATACACACGGGAGTCACATGTTTCTACGGATAGGCGCACACATGCTTCTTTCTTTCCTAGTCTTGCCGAGTTTAGCCAGTTTTCTAGTTGCATTATTGTTTAATAAGTTAGTTGCCATAATACACGATAGTAATGTCGACTATGTTTAGCGACCACAATGCCTTACAGCGCTTGGCATATGCGATTGCTGTTGGGTTAGTACTATCGACTATACCAAACGGATTGTTCTGGCTTGATGGAATTCAGCATTATTACAGTTAAAACAGGCTATTATAATTCTACGCTATTTTTGGTCCATATAATAGATTTGTAGCTGCACCTAACCTTTGGTGAATACTGTTAATGGTGTTTCAATTCATCTAATTTTGTCATTATGTTCTTACTGACTGATGTGGGGCTTTATAATATATCCTTTTATTTATTGGGTTGCTATAGAAGTGCCTAGTAAATATTGTATTCTTTCTTCAGTATTAGCGACGACATATCTCTCCTTTTTAAGGCAAGATACTAAATTGACATCTGTAAACATGTTTTCTTGCACCGCCTTTTTTGTTGTTGAGTGCGGTATTGCCAGATGCAGTGATTATAGCGTTTCCTTGAATTCCAATTTCATAATACATAATTATAGCGCTTAGTTATTGAAATATTCTTGCATAATTATTGTTCAGTGGTTTACAAAATTCACTTCTGAGTATGCCTATAATTATAAGTCGTTAGATTTTAACATGACATGCTTCTTGCTCTATACCAGACGTCACGATTCTAAAATGTAGTTTATACATGCATTCTATTATAGGTTAGGTATGTTCGAATCTGTCTCGGCGAGTGTTGCGTTATACCGGTATTAGACTTACATATATCCGGGATTATGGTTATTACCGCCGCTAGACTCCTTTAATAAGAGGTTCTATGAATGTGTGCAATTTATATGGATATGTCGCTGACATATAATAATAATAATTGTCCTATTCTACATAACAATGCAGAATTGAAGTATTATTTTAAACGCCATGTGTGCTTTTTGTAGGTATTCTAGTTTTATAGGTATAAGACAGTTGTCTACTAGTCTGTGTGTTGTTTTAAATTATATACGCGCGTATGTAGTCAGACTAATTGTGATTTTAGTTTTACGATTATTAATTATGTCCGGACGAGAATAGGTAGGTATGCAGCACTATGTTGCATTTACTTTAGTCTTTACAATTTTATGCTGGAAAATGGTTTCCACTTTCGACTGATATTGTCAGCTGTTTAATGAGTTTTGACAGTAAGCAATATACATATTCAATATAGATTTTTTTAAAGATAGTGCTTGTCTAATATTTAGTACCACATGACGTAAGTACTTCCTGTGTATAATTATGTATTTCATAATCTTATTTTTGTTTTTCTTTAAGCGTATTCAGCTTGAATACAACAACAGTTCTACTTACTTGAGGGTTTTACTACAATCAGCATTAATTAAATATAATGATAATAACTATGAATTTGTAATGTGGGATTTCGTTCAATTTTGGCCGCACAATTAAATTATTTATTACTTTTATTCTTTGTGTACCAGTTTTACCTTTTTGCATTTTTACTGTATAGTCAGAGTATGTCAAATTTAATCTTTATCTGGTTAATATCACTCGCACACTGCCTATAATACTGCAATGCAATATTTTACAAGTCTAAATTATGGGATAATTATTTTAAAGTGTACAGTAATTAAATATTGTTATACATTCAACGTTTTAGGTTCTAAATGTTTTATTTAAAGCCAGTCATTTATACAAGCTTACTACGGGAGAGCTCTTTTTAAACCGATGACTTTAGAAGAATATTAATATATATTATATTAGTTTGATTTTATCTTCTACAGCATAAGGTATGTAAAGCTGTATATGCAATATTCATAGATTCACCAATAAATGCCATATTATGTAGTTAATTTCATTAATACTTAAACATTATGCATTGTCCGTTGTCATTGGCGACCACACCTTGCGCCTGTTTTGCTCATAGTTCCGGTGGAACCTATGCCCCTCAAAGCAAGGTCAAATTCGCGTCTTAAAGGCGGGGTGAATAAATTGTGTGGGGGGCTTCGGTTGCTGTGACAGTGACCAGGGAATATTATTTATCTGTTATACTTGTGTGAATTCTGGGCTGTCTGGTTAAGCGCAGCCGTACCAATTTGCTAACTGGGAAATCTTCTCCAGTGCAGTATATAGATGACTTTTCTATTTCACCGTATATTGCGCCGGTTTTTATCGGGGGTGGGGGGATTGGTTTATCCAACACTATAACCATAATAATACGGGTGTGAAGATTATCCGAAAGTAATGGGTGCTGGATTTGTTGACCGCCTGATACTACAATATTTCTCCACGGGTGTTGTCGTTTTTAGCTACTTTCTCATTCGATTATTCTTTCGTATATGTGCGAGTGACCTATTTCCCATTGAGGGTGGTAGTTTATGGACTGAAGGATGGACGGGGAAGTTTGAAGGGGATAAATAATATGCAGTGTGGGCATGTCTGAGGCTTGGCCTTATACTGCTTTAAAAGCCGCATCCTTGTGCGAGATATTGCTCTTGTATGATGCCGCATATTCCTCTGGATAGTATATGATAGACATGTAAAAACATGACCATAAATGGGCACTTTATGGATTTTTTAATGTCTGTGTATATATGTAGCATTACCTGATAGTATGGCTATAGTCGGATGTATGTGCTATGATACAATCTATAGCTTTGTATAAGTTTATAATATACTGGCATAATATTATGTGCTTTTTTCGAACAGCAGCGTCTTATTATTGCCCATGGAGTGAAAAATTTTATTGGTAATTTAACTGCCATTTTTAACCGTAATTCGTGCAACTTCGGTATACGGAATTTAGTCAGTTTTTATAATGATACAAATTGTGAAATAGAATTCCATTTTGGGGTGTGACCTCTCTTGATACATATATATAAAGAGAGAGAGAATGGTTCAAACTAGGTGTCGGCTTTTATTGGTGTGTGAATACTGTGTATTGCTTTGGTAAATAGTTGTTACACGCCCTGCAGTGTATGTGTTTTGGTCAAACAAATATTAATTACATTT
Organism: Invenusta paracnida; assembly: GCA_036023295.1. Taxonomy (NCBI): domain Eukaryota; kingdom Metazoa; phylum Platyhelminthes; order Proseriata; family Coelogynoporidae; genus Invenusta; species Invenusta paracnida. Next base: position 10,699 of record JAYRBW010105525.1, read on the forward strand.
GGTGATTGGCATCTTGGTTTATACTCAGACTGTCGTGGTTGAGTAAATAATAGGGCGGCTGTGTAAATGCATTTTTATATATAGTTTATATATATACAAAATACACGCCAATAATATTGACTGAATGAAAGTCCCATTGATAGTAAGATGAACTGAAGAGAAGAGCTGTCCCAGTCAATGGCCACTTGTCGTACATATTATGTATACTAGGTAGACTTGACGTCATTGCGGTTACTCAACCAGCTCATTCATCCTTGTAGAAAGCGCGATGGTGCCTTTTTGCTGCCGAACACATCGACTTGATATCGACAACGCCCTCTGTCTACATACAATATATTCCATCGATTACTTGTATTGCTAGCATTGTGCTGCCTGTATAGGTGCTCTCAAGTGTGTCTCATATCATGTACCAATGCAGAATAATTGCCTGAGCCTGTAGCCAGTGAAAGTGACAGTATCTTCGTATATGCAAGGTGTGTCGACCTACGCCCCTAATTATTTGTACGTTCTCAAAAGCGAGATATTATTTTTGTAATATATAGTGATGCTTAATTTAATTAGTACGACTAACCTTCGCTATAATTAATATAGTAATAACTTTTTGTGACAGCGTCTTAATGGGCTTGTTTCAATTTTCGTCTACGCCTTATTCGTAGAAATGGCTTTAAATAACAACTAGAAGTAACATTGCTCATCTTTGTGGAAACGTAGACGCTCGGCATCAAAGTATTTCAATAATAAAATAGTTTGTTACAATGTTGAACAACGCTGCCTATCGTATATTATTCCTATTTAAGTAAGTTCAATGCAGGAGTATCGATTGCTTCCAATACGACTACGTTATTAATAAAACGTAATATAGGTGAGATGTAACAAAATTTATAGGAATACTGTCTAAGTATTACCAGAAACTCTATCAGTGAAAGCAGTTTTTGAATAGCTGTCCAAATAACCGTGAGTTTTAGAAGGCCTTTCCTATTTATTAGTTAATGTTAAAAGAAACCTGCCTGCCTATTTGGCCCAGTAAAACTCCAAAAAAATGTCCGCTTTAGGCGTTTACTTCCATTTAAGAACTATTAATTAAAGTTGTTACACGATCTTTTCTTCTTCATTAAAATGGTTTCTTATAGTACACCTGTACCCCCCTACATCCATCCATTTAACAGTTTATTTTAGGATCACTCTCAGCCGTTGTATATAGGAATAGGAATGATTTCCATTACCATCGGAAGATTCTGTAGATGTTAACTTCTCCACAAACTATTTACTCTAACAATAAGAAGAACTATTTTCTATCACAATATATATGCGGAGGGGTTTTGTTGCATTTTTGTTTTCATTTCGTATTAAATTACTGTATAAAACACCTGCCCTTTCTTTTTATTGATACAATATTGTGGGCGGGGGGCAAATACAACATTTAGCCATCGTGTAGAAAATGGAGAGAAATGTAATTAACAGTGTAGAGGGGGAAGATGGGCTCAATTTACTCCAAATTATAACCTCTATTTTTAGCGCCACCCACCTTTTGCCTCCATTTTCCGTCACCTTAGTAAGGAACAAAAATAGAACCACACCACGCTTTCTTCCCTGCCTTCCCCGCAGTATAGCGCTACTTCATTCATTATTTCATTTGGCGTTCTTTCATTCAACTTTTCGCCTCCTTCGCGATCACCATTATTAGAGCAGCCTGCCCTCCGTCGAGTTAGTAGTAATTTTACGAGCGTGCGCGCGTTTCTTTCTATGACGTCACAGCGCTCTAGCTCTGCGGGAGATTTTATAAAATCGATAGTCAACCCCGTCCTTTCCTTCCTCGGAGAAGAGAAGGGAGGGGGCTATTTTAGAGAGAATGTGAGCTCATTTGGAAGGCTGGCTCTCCCCCTACTTGAGGGTTGGCTGGAGAGCGCCTTTGAGACAGACATATGCAGGTTTTTACTTGACGAGAACTTAATGTGGGTGGAGTGTGTGGGTGGAGGGACTTTTTCTGTTTGAGCTCATTGCTCAATTCGCTCCGTTCTACCAACATGTAAAACTTCCTTTTCATAGTATGTATAACGTCAACACCAGCGCGCGATTCGATTCGATTGCCTTGCACAGCTAATCGATACGTTAATATTGGTTTGTTACACAATTATTGAAGTCATTCGGTGGAATAGATTATAATGTATTCAGGGCTTTTGGCTCGTTAGGAGAAGGCAGTTTTGATGCGAGCAATTAATTATTGTTTCGTATGTGATATAATAAGCCTATATATCCGCGAATTCCTGTCTGCTTAGTTGAAAAGGCTTTCTTGATAGATTTTGGTGAACATTTCAGTGTATTGAACTAAATTCGTATCGTAGGAAAGGCAGTAATTAGGAGTCTCTGGAAGTCGAATGCTTGTGAAAAGAGCTGCTATAAATGTAGTTATATAGTTGGATAGTTTAATAGGGGAGAAGAGAAGACTTCAAATAGAAAGGAATGCGGGGGCGGAGAATCTTTCTGTTCCTTGTTAGATAAGGAGCACGTCTTTTGCCGTCCTCGCATGTATAAATGGCAAATTACAATTGCTTTCATTTAATAATATCTACTCTTATGAGCATTTTCAACAATATTATCATGTTTGTTGGAAAAGAGAATACAATACTTTATTTTTTACATAAATACACATACTTAAATGAATTATTTAATTGTTACCTTTTTTTTATGATGTTTTTTTGAGTAAAATCTATTTTTAAATTGAACAATGCGTTTTTTGGAATAGTAAGTATTATTGTCTTAATTTTTGAGCGCAAACATTGAGATTATTTAGAATGAAGGCTTTACTTTGTACTCACTGTTGACCTTGACGACTCCTCTGCGCAGATCCCACAGTCCGGCGTCCTGATCCTCACGGAAGAAGAGAAGCGAACGCTCATCTCCGAGGGCTACCCCATCCCCACGCGTCTTCCACTGACGAAACAGGAGGAGAGGAACCTCAAGAAGATCCGTCGAAAGATCAAGAACAAGATCTCGGCACAGGAGAGTCGGCGAAAGAAGAAGGAGTACCTCGAGACCCTGGAAAAGAAGTGAGTTACAGATGTTGTCGCTAGTTTTGTTTGGCATAATATATACCTATAATAGTTGATCTGCAGTGTCAGAAAAATTAAGAACTTTAATGTAAATTCTGAGCCTTGCTATTTCATGTTTCTTTTTCGATGCTCTCAATTCATTAATTGCGCTAATAAGTGATATACAGTTATTTCTGATTTACTCGAACGCAATGGTCAAATTTAATGTGTTATTAGCTCGCGGAAATTATTTATTATTGATCTGAATAATGCCAATACCTGATTTCATGAAAATTAACAACGATAGCGGTGTTTTTTTTATCTTTCAAAAAACTTTACCATTTTAAACTGAAAACAATTTGTACTCTAATGCTATTTTGAATTTTCTGTATTCTTCTCCACTATACGTTAATCTGTTTAAGTTTGTTTGGAAGAAAAGGCGATCCTTCATGAGTTTGTTAGTCAATATTTATTGAGGAACATGTCTTGTCGCCTATAGATATCACCTACAACTCACGTCGCCCGAATCTACTCCCCTTCTACGCCTCCTTATCTCTATAACCCTCCCTTCTCGAGTGATAGCCTACAAAATGAATATACCCATTCAAGAAGTGCTTTATGCAGCTGGTCATCTATCATGCAGCTTAGCTTGTCCGCCGGGGTGTTTCTCAAGTCGAGGGAAGAAGAAACATTACTGAAAGGAAGATGGCCCTGTTGTTAAAGACATCATATTCCTTGAAATACTGGCTGCATTAACCAACATAATAATATGATGTGCGTTTATTTATGGCATGTTCACTCTTATCTTAGTAATACTAGTAACTAAGCAAGATTAGCTGGCTATAGGTAATCCATTGAATAAGATTTTTAAAGTGCAGTATAGGTATATAGCATATAATATAGCAGCAGTGATATCAGTTGAAGATACAGTTTACGTCATGTTAAATAGGTGGAATTCGTACTGGATTGTGTGGTATAGTTCAGGTCATCATTTCTTATTTATGGTTTTGATAATCTAGGGTCGATATTATAGGGCTACATGCGCATTCTTATCGGCGCTTTTGCAACCTTGGCCGGCTAAAAGGTCTTTAAACATGGTTACAAGACTTATATAGCAAAGAGACATTCCACAAATTCGATTTTCCTCTCCGTCGTGTACTATTATTATTGCTCTTGTTGGAAGATATTTGAAAAGGAAGTGGGGAGTGCACATGTATATAGTATACGTACTCCTTCTCAAGAAGAATTGGAGTGGTATAACTACCTCCCCAGGGATATCCAGTCGTTCATGACAAAAAACGCTGGGGTGGGGGTAGAAAAAAGGATGAAGAAGAAATTCTGTGCGGATGAGTTTTCTCTCAACTGTTTTCTTACATTGAGAGAGAAATCCTCAAGACACTACTATAAGACAAAGCTGAAGGGGATTTATTATTCCTGTTCCATGTGGCTGGTTTGTTGTCCCTTGTGCTTTACTTTCATTTTATTTGAAGTAATCCTACTGGTTATAATCAAATGTATTCTCTTATCTTGTTTTGTAAAACATCTCATCTATAGATTTGATAATATTATTTTGGAAAAGGAAAACTGTGCAAGGAGTAATTCTTATTTGTAGAAGAAGCATGTTAGCCATTTGCTTTCTAATACTTTGCATTTAGTAATTATCCGTGCTTGCAAAAAGAATGTAATATTATAGGAAATAAATTTGGTATTTCAGAGCTCTTCTGATATGAAAAGCATGGCACGTATTATTATTAGGCAGCATGCAACTGTAGAATAATAATATAATGTATGCATTGCTGTGCGCCATTTGAGCAAAGTCGAGAGGAAAGCCATGCAAAGTCACTCGGGCAATGTTAGATTGGGTTGTGTGGGTCTGTTAAACCCTAATATTGCTACCTCATAGAGTGTGTTCATATCATTCGACCCCACGAAACTTACATGTTGGTATTATAATATTGCTGTGCCCATGTTTGCGCACAAAAACGGTTGCACTAATAAGTGTAGCTCGATTGTAAATCCTATACTCCGTTGGCTCCACTGAGGAATGGTTCTTGTATTATTTAAGCTAACAATAGATTGATATACTATGTAACTATAGCCAGGCATATTGGTTTCTCCTTGTTACATTGTAGTAATATTAAGTATGGAACAATATTGTAATGTAGTAAGCCAACGTCATTAAACGCACGCTTTTCTCATTATAGTAGTATGGAATTCCTCTCTGTGACTATACCTAATATGTACAACATATATTATTATATACTGTCATTATGGTTATTATAAAATCAATAGATTGTATCCGATTCTACGATAATTCACAATGTAATACTGAAAATTGATTAATTATTTTGAGTCTTTTTTCATTGTTTCCCCCCAATTATTTAACTATATAAAAGACCTTGTTATATGTATAGTTGATATTGTTTTGTCAATATTGCCTGTTTTTATCGAAAATAATATGGAGGCAAATTAAAAAAAGAAAAAAACTTTTTTTTCTGTGTTAGCTATTTCGTGCCGAACATTATTCTTTTTCCTGACTGTACATATTATGTATGAGAATAATATTTTCAAAAGCACATATCAGTAAAATATAATACTGAATAAATTAGCATACATTAAAATGATTTATTTTAGCTTTACAGTATTAAACAAAAATCTGTTCCTTACCTAAGATTATATTTTGACTCTTATAATTTATGATTGACATTAAATAATTTGCAAAATAGAACCAACTAAACTTTTGGTCACGTCATTTTTTTTTCTACTGCTAATTACAGCTCCGTGATTTTTATCCGTTTGTCATACTTAATCTTTTCGTAATAATTTAATTAATTTGCTAGACAGATAATTATCTTTTGTATTTAATGGTATACTATTATAGGCTGGGGCTGCGATGTTATTCTTCTACCACGAGGTTTAATGTCTACAGACTCGTGGAGACGTCTCTTGTACTCGATGGTGGAATTAATGGTATTTACTGAGTAACCACGCGAGTCTCCATGCATAATACACATAACTGATCGGTATTGACATAGATTGAGGGAAGGAATATTATACATGTTCCGGAATTTGAAATCCAATATCTTTATGCACTCTATGAAGCACTGACAAGGCTTTGTAATTTAATTGACTTGTCTGGTATAATTGTGACGGCTGAGAATTCAATTCTTATAACTGTCGTCTGTATTATTATAGCTACATTAGTGTGGTTCGATGGGGCTGTCATGTTACTGGGGTGGTTGAGGCTCTTGGGGAGTTCTTTGATTATATACTATCTAACTTTACTGTGTACTAGTAAACCTAATGATATTTCTAGATGCTTGTGTGATAATTATAATAAAATTATTGAAATGATATTTGAAGTTTATAATTCTTGTTACTGTTCATTATGTATAGTTTATTTTTTTTATAAACGGCGATGTATTTTATAATTTCTACTTTTTATCGCCATCATTCTAATTAACTTATTGACAAGAATTTGCATAGGGCGACTTAAATGATTGTCTCCATAGAATCGATTGGCAATTTGAACAATATTCTGCGTAGTTTCTCTTTATACTGATTTGGACAATGCATTGTGTTTACGTCAGCTAGATTTCTTCTTGTGTGTATTGCAGAGTGGAGGCTTTCTCCCAGGAGAACAACGAACTGAAGCGCCGGGTTGACAACCTGGAGAACACGAACCGCTCTCTCCTCTCTCAACTCCGTCACCTCCAGCAGTTGGCTGGCAAGGCGGGCTCCTCGGCCGCGGGCACCTGTCTCATGGTCCTTGTCCTCTGCTTCGCCGTCTTCCTCGCTGGTGGCCCTCAAACCGACGAGCTCGAGGGCCTCTCCGCCTCCTATCCGGCCCTCAGACCCGGCCTCCCCTCCGCTGCTGCCCTTCAACAGGTCGGATATGCGGCCCTTACGAGATCCTCCAATCGCGCTGCCCTCAAGCGTTACACGCCACCCCCCTCGCTCTCTCCCGGTGCTACCGCCTCGGCGTCCTTCGCTTCTGCTGCCGCTGCCGCCTCGTCATTATCGCACGCGTCATCGATTCACGCAGATTCGCGCCGCAGTAATTCCAGCTCTTCTTCGTCTCCTTTGAGGCAGTCGGCAGTTCATGCTGACGGCGATCACGAAGCCGGTCATATCAGTATGCTGGCTTCCTCGACAGCCTCGACGCTCTTGTCTGACTCCGCGGCTGATGAGTCCCATCACAGTCTGAAGTCGGAGGAGGATGTCACGATAGGTGAGGACTGGGTATTTTAACTTTCTATTCAATATCGCGGAATTTTAAGGAAAATCACAGCATTATGCTGTCGAATTATATAAATAATACATTGTATATTGTTTTATATTTAATTTAGTTTGTCAGTGTTTTCTTTCAAAAATGTTAGACTAGAATTTGTCGTTAGTAGCTTAAATTAAATTGACCCGATTGTGTTGCACATTTTTTTATATCTCCATGTATCCATATATTATGTCCTCTAAATAGAGTAGACCGCAATTTTGCTCCAATGCAGTCTTTGAAATCGAATATACGAAGTCTGAGGTTTACGTGCAGGAATATCTGTAGTTAGTAGAAATATCAGACAATATCGCACTGTGCTCTAGCTTCCAGACTGGAGATTCCCCTTTTTATTGCCTTGTGTGAGAGCTAATTTCAAATCACCGCGGGTAATTTATGTCTTAGTCTGTTTTACTGATTTATGTGTTTCATATTATGTCAAAAACGAGACAATCTATATCAAGGTTCTTTCTACATAGATTCTATATTATTAGTTACAATTTAAGGACTGACGCTATTTTTTTGTATAGTCAAAATAAATAAATTTTACGACTTCTTTTACAGTATTATACATGTTATCTCGACTCTTAAACCTCTTAAGTATTGTTCGGATAACATGATTTGCTTAAAGAGTGACGTCATACGTTTTCCATTTATAGATTTTATGGTTTAATATTAATTAAAAGTACTTAAATGTGATACTCACTTCTGAAATGTAATATAGGCTGTCTTATTACAATACTATAATGAAGGACTGAAGGTTAGTACAGCAGTGATTATGGCCAATAAGCGCTCAAATCTTTGTAATTATTTTCAAGTAGAAACTTGAGCTTTGGCAACCTGCTCAATATACATATATAACCAATATATAATGTATATAGGAAGAACTAATGTACTCCGGTACTTCATATCAATGTTTTCCATTGTCTCTT
>JAYRBW010105536.1:0-18927 GCA_036023295.1 Invenusta paracnida
TAGCTCACTTGAAATTGGCAAATATTATCTTTGACATAATGGCTATAATGCCAATGGATCCTTATACTCATGCTTTTGGTGCTAGTTTTTTTTCAGATGTTTTTCATGCTCAAGATTTTTTAAGTAGCCATAAAATATACACTTGTGCTTTATAAATATAATATGAAGATGAACTTGCTTCAATGACAATGATTTGATGCAGATGATTAAACGTCCAAATATTTTAAAACCCAGGCATAATTATAAACATGATTAAATGTCCAAATATTTTAAAACCCATGCATAAACATTTTAATAATCAATGTTGTTAACTTAAACAATATCAATAAATATTATTTAAATTGCCACTCTTATGACTATTGTATAGTAACTATTATAGGTCATGAAGGACTAAAAGGAAAATCTTGATTCCTAGAAAGACCTAGACAGTAGACTTAGAGTCAGTCTTATTTGTCCTAGTGTCCTAGTAGTAGTGTCACTGTCAGGTCCTAGTGTCAGTTTTATTTATATCTCGTAAAATATGCTTTACAAGTTATTATAATAAAGAAAGTAACTGTTAGAAAGTAAATTATTAAAAATAGTTAAATGCATATATAAATATATATATAGTAAGTTTGTTGAAATACTAGTTTGTTGTGATGCTGAAATATTGCAACTCTACCTATAATAAGGTATACCTTGCCCTTACATACATTGGGTAATTTACTGGAATTGGTACAGTGCACATTGACATGTGCCAGTTGCAGTGTGGGGTAGCAACCTGAACTTGAAGCAAATAAAAGATACTGCCACTGCCACTGGTAATGTAGTATATTTATTTAGTTTTAACACTACTAAAAGATAATTCTGAGGACAGGGTTGTAAGGTCTAACTGTACAACTACATATAAAAATGGGACTCTAAAATAGATTTAAACAATGCATGTTATTAAAATTAAGTATGTATATGTATATCAATATGCTTACTATTTATTTGTTTAACATAACTTTGTTTATTCTACCAATACCATTTACTAACTTCACTCACTCAGTTCAACTATGTATATTATTTTGTACTTACGTTACAAGTAAAGTTTCTGTTAAATAGACTGTTGTGATATTATTCAATAATTTATTGAATTTTTTTAAATTGCCTATATGATCATATATTTTAATCGTAATTTGGTAAATAATAAAATAATGAAATTTTTTAAAGAGGTAAACATTTAATGTGCCCATTTTTATCAGGGAATCCCTTATAATATGAAATTACTATCTGTACCCCTAATGATAGATGAATTGATTGATTTAATTACATATATATTAATTATGTTAATTACTAATATCTGACTGGTGCACATTTCTACTTTTTATAAAAAAAAGATTTTCATACTGTAAACATTCCCTAATCCCCTTGTACACCAGAGGCCTTTTCACAGAATAAGATTTAACAGTCGATAAAATTCAAAACAGAGGGATTTTTATTTATATACTTCTTGTAGCTAATTATAAGTAACATTGATTTTCATTTATAATATTTCATTTTGTTTATATTGTTTTGACAAGTATTAGACATTATAGTGTAAATGGAAAATACATGAATATATGATTTTTGTTTAGCAATTTAACATAATTGCGGAGGGAATCAAAAATAGATTTTTATAGAGAATGTTATGAATTAAGTAACGTAGGTTGTCAAACAACAAACAAAATGTTCTCTTGTAAACTACTGAACTCTGTTTAAAGAATGTATTTTAATTAGAAGCTATAAAGATGCTTTGAATTTATTTTATGCCTTACTTATTTCATCATGTCATATGTGATGTTCACCGAACAACACTGCGTCTACACTATGCAATTTTTCATGGGTTTTTTTTGTGAGTTTTTTTCGTGCATTTTTTTATGCAACTGTTCATGAATTACAGTTTCATGATACCGTAACGTCCACACTGTGCAATTTTTACTGCAATTTTCTGTGAATCTCAAAATGGCTGAAACTATTCTAGTTTCTGCTATTTATAAGAAACTTAAAAGTAAAAGAGATAAAAAAAGTGGTAGACAATGGGTGAAGACAAGGATGAACTGAATAAAGGATGTCTGTCTCATATTGGTATAATGGAAGATTTTAAAATGTTTGACGAATCATGTGTTAAAAATTATTCGAGTATTATATATCGCACATATTTTTTAACGGTTAGTTGTAGTTCCAAACTGATACTAGGTATAAAGGGTACGTTCCCGGGTCTGGCCAGACCCGTATTGAAAACAAGCTATTTCTTCAATGAATAAAACAGTTTATTTTTTAATCGAGTCAATTAATATTGATATTACACCATATAATGATATATAAAATTAAATCCATATCCGTTATTTAATAAGATACGAGATATACAATTATATACGTATATACATATACACCATGTAAATATAGAAATGTAATGTATAAATACTATACTAGTTCAATTGGTATGTACTTACAGTCAAACACAAAACTTAGATTGCATTGTTACAATCTGCACACAAATGTTTTTGTACAGCATGCTGCAGGCAGAGGTTCTTGGAGCACTTCGAGCAGGAGAATTGCGTTTTGCGTTCTTTGCGTCCCTACTCCAAGTACACTGCACAGCGGTGGCGTTGTTGGGGATGGTGAAGGGCAAGAGCTGGAGGTTGGACACCAACTAGTCTCATGGCCTCTACGATTTTCTTTTGGAGACGTAGTTGGGTGGATCTTTGTCGCACGAGAGGTAGCGTTAGCTCATATTCAAGGTTTATGTTGAAAGTGTAGTTCTTTTCTTCTTGGTCCATTGATTTATAGCCAGCGATTATGGCCACGTCAAGAAGGGCCATGTAAACAGCGTATGGCCATCTGCTACATTTCCTTTGGCTTCGGAAGGCCCGACTATTTTTTCAAGGGTGTCGACTCTCGACTTTGTCTGATTGTAACATTGTACAATCTCCGGTTTTTCATTATACACATGGACACCTGAAACATGTTTGGTCGATACTAAAAGAACCGGCATGTTAGTTTTGTCCCAAAAGGAGCACATGATCGTTATTGCAGATTTGTAGTGCACGGCCGAGTCTCTTTTTCTCCTTCCATGTACTGATTTTACTTCTGGAGGTATTTCTCTGCGATTCTGCCTGAGTGTGCCAACATATGATGTTCTTTTGGCTTTCAGGCGGTCACACAAGGCTATCGACTTAGATTCACGCTACAGGCTTCTATTACAGATATAGCTAGACATAACACTATGTACAAATATCCGCGATTGTATATAAGCTGCTGCAGTACTTTAAGTACGGGTCTGGTCAGACCCTGAAACGTCCTTTACCTAGTATCAATTCGGATCTCAGAATCTATTGGAACTACAATCTTGAAACTTTCACTGACCAAAGTACTTACTAAATGTGGAAAAGTCATGGAATATCAAAGTCATAGCAAGTTTAGTTTTTTAGCAATCGCTTGCTAAACATGCCCCGGGTCTCTCCAGATCTGGGAACGACAACTAAATGTAAATGCAGTTAGATTTCAAAGAGATAATGATTTAAGGTTTCGGAAAGATCGGCTGCAGATTATTTCATTATATGGCATTTCATTTCCCAAAAAGTATAACAAGACAGTTTTGTTTGAGGCACAATTTGAAAACTGTTTATGATTCTGAAGTAATGTTTAATGAGCCTTTGAACGCTAGCGAAAAATCTACAGGATTTTCTGAAGTTAGTCATCAGTAAAAATAACGTTTTAATTTTTCTCTGAATTCACGCTTGTCTTATTGTCTATGCTAATTCGTCTGAAATTAAATATATAATGTTTTTATGTTTCATTGTGAACATTTTAACCCCCGCATACCAGGCTCTTAGTCGTATCCACATCTGGTGGGAGAAGCTGATTATGCTCGTCCTATCATTTAAAACTATGAGATAGTATGGGTTTTGAAACTTCGCAAATATGATTTGTTATAAAATATTGTATTGAAAAATGAAACAAAAAACATTGAATAAAGAAATTAGTTTAAAATGTTTTTTATATTTTTGCAACAAAATATGTTTTGTTTTCTATTAATACAACTTCTATTAATTTAATATGTTATGGAACTAACCAGTACTCAATTCAGAATTTCATTGATTACGAAAAGGAAGCTTTTTAGAGAACAATGGTAATTATTGCGCTAAAAGCAATACAACTTTATGGTAGAAAATGTCATGGAAGCTTACATTGCTTAATGCGTTCATTTAAAATTGTAAACAAAATTTTCGGATGTTGTTCTGTGTCACCCGCTTCACACACAATCACAGTAGGGATAGGGTCGACCAATAATATGTCAAGAGCAATATAGCAGAACGTATGTTGCCACCATAGATTAGTGCAATATCTATGGTTGCCACTCATTTCGATATCTGCCAAGCTAGTGAAGGAATGTTTCTCTTATTTTTTCTTCGAATAACGGTTTACTCAGGCTCGTCAATGCGAATCGACGTGTTAATAGAAAGGCCATATCGGTTCGGTTTTAGATGCCAGAATGGATGGTGAATGGTGTTAGCTGCCTCTTATATTATCAATAATGCAACAGTAGTGGGATGAAATCCACTTGAAGACATACTTCTTATTTTGTTGCTGAAAGGCCTCCAGTTTAAGTCAATTATAGTTTTTAGACACATCACCAAAGGAATATTGATTTTTTGTCTCTTATTAATAGGGCCATTGATACTTGAGAAGACTGGCATTTTAGAAGTGGAGCCACCACATTTGTCCGTAGTCAAAACAGCCATATGCACAGGACTCTCGACAGACTTGATACATCAATGTAAACCCACCTGAATAGTAGGCATTTAACCGGAAGGTGCTGCGTCAGTGGCTCGATAATGAACTCTGGTAGGTATTGATGCCTTCCTGTTATATGTCGAAGTAGAAAGATAGGGGAAGATACGACAGTTCGCTAGCTCGAAAGTAATCTAAATGAGCTTGGATAGCAATGTCTTTAGTACTATACTGATCCATACATATTATTGGCTAAACTTATCCCTACTGTGAGTGGTGGCGACGAAGGTTGCAGGCGACACGGGATATCAAATAATTTCTCAATGTCTATAAGTCGATAGTTAGGGATCAAATTAAATGGTATAATAATACTAACAGTGTAAAGGACTGCCAAAGGTTTTCAAAACAAAATTAAAGATTTCGAAAAAACGTAAAATAAATTCCCTTAAACTTAGAAATTTAAATATCTGCCAAGACTGCAATAATATGTATTTGCTTAGCAGCAGCTAAGGTTATAAACATCCATATCAGGATAGTTAATTAAAGATGGTTTATGAAGCTGTGGTCTATTAGAATTTACATCTTTAACGGAAACGAATGAAAAAGTTAGATAGCAATTTGAATTAATTCGAATAAATCGTCGAAACTGAAATGCTTGTAATAATCAATGAATTTCCGGTTGTGTTTCTCTGATGAAAGTAGATTCTGTACTAAATGCAGCAATAACCAAGTCACAGTGCTAACAACCAGTTATTATATTGGTTACATGCCTAAATCTATTTATATAACGTAGATAACATAACAATATATGTAATGGTATAACTTAAAGTATCACTGCAAAATATGACATTATCATTGGAACAATTCCATTTAATCGCTACTAAGTGTTTTAATGCACCAATAAAATTTATCATAAACAGTTACAAAGACGGGTTTTTAAAATTTGTGATTTAGGTTTATAATAATTTGGCTTTGTGCCAATCTTTAATTAAAGAAATACTGAGGTATATTGCGTTTATCGAAATACTTTAATAATATTCTGTATATGTTTTCGACTGTTTTAATTTTATATATACTGCATACTAGCTGAATTAGATTTTTGTATATTGATATATTATATTTTTTAATGTCATGAATGAAAATTTTTTTGTATTGTTATTTTTTACCTTATTTTTAGTTTTAATATTTATATTATTATTTATGTCTATGATATTTGTGCTTACCTGGTCAAAACAACCGGTTTATTTTATTTTAAATAAGTTACAATTTGTATTGGCATTGCATAATCTAATGGCTATTATTATTAGTATAATATATATTGATTTTATTGATGTAAATTACATTTACATAGAGAATTTTCTTGCTGTCTTGTTTCAAAATGCCCACCATGGATATTGACACAAACTTGAATTCTTCCACTTTCCAGGGGAACTAAACCAATTATTTAAGACATAAAAACATTGTAAAAACAAATATATATCAAAGACAATACTAGCCATAGATAATCTGTTCTTTAAAATTATTGATGTTTTATATCTTCTATTTATAAACAAGTTCTTTAACTATACCCCACATGAAGTTGTCCAGACTGTAAAGGCCATTCAATTAAACCCTCTCTGCCACAGCCAAACCAGTGTTCTTAAAATCCTTAATTTAATCTTTTTCCAGCTACAACTGAATAATATAGAGTTGTGCACCATTCTATTGCCACCAAATGACATCTTGATCATTAAAAAGTTTATGAAAATGTATTAAGCATTTCCAAGTGTGTCTCACCACTATGAGTAACATTTGTGGAGAAAAAGTAATGTAGACCAACTACAGTTATAAAACATATCCTGGACAGAGAATAACCCTTGGTTTGTTAAATGTTTTTCAAATATAAAATAAGGATTCTCCTCATTGTAATAAGTATAAAAGTTGTGATGATTTATGTCACCATTCACCTTAAAACAGGCTTGAACATTATATAACTATTGAAATTATTTGCAAATGTCACTTGAAATTACATTTTAATAATTCTTAGTGGCTGTCAAAATCATCCTTATTTAATTGCAGGGTCAGCGGAGCAATGTTGACAAACTGAAAACCAAATTAAAGATGCTACCAAATTTTCTCTCTACATCTCAGATCAAGCTGCCAATTCAACATATTGACACACTATGTGAAGCATTTCATCAATCAGTAGTAGCAGTCAAGATGTTTTGTAAAGTAGAGACCATTCTTTGCATTATCTCACCATCCCAGTCATGCCATCCACTACTAAAGGATCATTTTCTTCACTTCAATTCTTAAAGTCTTATCTGTACAATAGCATGTCACAGAAGCACTTGAACAACCTCCTAATTCTACATATGCACATGCAAAAAATCAATGAACTTGATCTTGTCCAGATAGTGGGAGGGTTCATATCTAACAGCAAAAGGAGAAGGAATTACTTTGGAATTTAGATGTGATAAAACATGCAGTCACATCTATTAATGTTAATTATATCTCACTTACTACTATATATTATAATGTATGTAGATCCCTTAAATTATACTAGACTTAATTCTCATTTTATTATTGGCTATATAATATTAGTATATGACTTAGTGAAAAATATTTTCACAAATATTCTGTATGTAGTTTTCTATCTACCTACATTTGCAGGATTAAAGATTGCACAATATATATAGATTTGAATTGAACAATTTTTGTCTTTTTAATTTGGCAAATTTATTAGTTTTAAAATGCCCCCCTCCCCCAATAATAATTATCTTCCACCACCCATGAATTGTAAAACCAATCTAGAATACCAAGCCTTTATTTTAAAGAAAGTTTACAACAAATATGCACTATACTCTCCATGATATCTCCAATTTAGTAGACAAGCACCAAAAAAAGTTATTTGGCTCTTGATGTAAAGTTTCTTGGGCCACATTATAAATGCAATTTAGTTAAATATAGGATGGCTAGACTTTGGTTTATCCCAGACAGAACCTGTCTCCTCAAACCTTTTTACTATATCACTAACTCTATGTTGACAAACTGTTCTTCCCAACTCAGTTTCAAAATCCCCACAAATACTGCTGTAATTATCAGATGAACAGTAATTTTTCATACAAGTTATATATATTCAACAAGTATATAACTTATATAAAAAATTACTGGAAACAATATTATTCTTTCCAGAGATTTGATATATGAGTCATTAATGCAAGTTTAATTAACTCTGATGATTTTTCAACTGCATTTAAACACTTAACATGCAAACTGTTGTTGATAGAATGTGCTGTTTTTTAGGACTGCATTCAGTATACCAGGGTGGCCACATATCCTTGAAATTCACTCATATACTCGAGTATACTCAAATATTAAAATTATGTTGGAATATACTGTAATATACTCAAATTTTTATGTTTATCCTCGAATTTTCTTTTTTATCCTTGAATTAAAAAACTTCATGCTACTTTTTATAGTCTAGTACTTAATATAAATTTTCTGTTATTTAAGAAAACATTTTAATTTAATTAATCAACTTTTACACTTAATTTCTTACACTCAAAATGTATTTGATTTTCACCTAAAAAATAAAAAAATGGTGCATGCAATCTTGAAAATATTTAATTTTTGTCCTGTTCTTTAACAATAAAAGTGGAATAAATTGTATTTTTTGTAACATATAACTGTGCAGTAGTGTTTGAACAATCAACTCTCATTTTATTAATTGTCATTTTCATCTCACATTTTTTCTGGCTTGCTTTCAGTTTTACTAAGACTTTTATATTTAGACATGGCAATATTATGTGAAGAGATGTTGCTAATTCAAAAATATCAATGTGAATGTGTACTTTGTAGACTTTAGTTTTTATGTAGTGAATACATATATTAGGTGCATTCTCCCCTACTGGTAGACCTGCTCCTTCTCATTAGTTGTATGACCTGTTTCCTGTCCAACCATAAGCCTACTCAGCATTCAGGATAAAAGAATTTATCTCTGAATCCAAATCTCCCGACTGCCTTTTAGGGTATCTGCCTCTTTAGGCAAAGACTAGGAGGTAACTCTGAATTTAAATCTTTATGGAATTCAATTGCAAACTATAATAAGTATAACTTTGCTTACCAAAACATACAAATTTTCGACTGACATGTTTTATGTTAATTAGTGATCTAGGATCTTGAAAATATTTTAAGCTTACAATGTTCAATTCCACGACAAAAGGATATTAACAGTAGACATTATGACTAAAACAATAATGTACATTTTTCTAGCAGTACTTGATTGTGATTTTGTGAACAAGCTGTGCGTTTTATTCATAGGCTCAATTAGATTTGTTACATTTATGTTATTATAGTTTTTGTCATTGTTTTTAGGAGAAGTAGTTTGACATTTTTTTATGACTAAAACAATAATGTACATTTTTACCAGTACTTGATCATGATCTTGTGAAAAAGTTGAAATTAAAAATTGCTTAAACTAAGTGCACCATTATAACATTTATATAGATGGCACAAAACTAATGTAATACTACATTGTATTTTTTTACAATGTTTTGCTATTTTCACTAATTCAACATAATAAATGAATTTTTTTAGTTTCACAAACTTTTGAATATATATTTTTTTGTGTTAGACATGTGAAACACTTCTTTTGCATTTTCAAGATGAGGATCATATTCTTGAATTTTTTCAAAATATACTCAAATTTTATCATAATATACACGAATATACTCGAATTTTATTTTCGATTTAGTGTGGCCACCCTGGTATACATAGAAATTAGAAATTCTAAATTTTATGAGTAGTATAATTCAATGTTATGAATTGGATGATCACTTCTGTATCACCCTATTCATAATGACTACATTCAATTGTATACCAAGATTGCCTATCTAAGTTTAATAATACAGTCATACATGCTTGGAAAATTGAATTCCTGTACTACTGACATCCATTTGAAAGTTATTATTACTACATCATATTAAATTAAAGGTCAATTAGGTTATTTAAATATAATTAGCTAAGACATGCTAGTTAAACAAATGCTATGTACTATCAGCAGCATGCAGTGAGTTCTGCTTAGTATTATTATTTTTAACATAATTAACCTATTTTTATAGGTCTTGCTTTCCAAATGGTTGTCTGTAAGATTTATTGCTTGTTTTTAAAACTAATTCAAAAATAATAATTTCTTAATGCATTTACCCATTAAACATTATTTTATTTATTTTGATCTTATACTTTATAAAATAATAATAAGTATATTTATTAAATAATACTTTGGTATTCCTTTAAAAATCATTACCAAAATTTAAGTTTTTGCCATTTAATAGATAGTTTGAATTCTCATTACAATCTTAAATGAGACTAAACTGATATGATAATAAAAACAGATATTTTATATTATTATGATATATTTTATATATGATGTATTTTGGTTATATAGTAATTATCAGGGATGGGAATCTTCAGCAGATTTGGTGCCCAATTTTATTTTTATTGTAATTTGTTCGGATCTGCAATAAAACTTCAAGGAGTGGGGGTGTCAACCTGTTTCTGATCTACAATTTTGAATTCAAATAGTTTTAGACATGAGTTTGCTTAATGTAAAGTAGAAACAGATATATTTAGTAACTCCTTCAATGCCATTTAAAATAAAAATATATATATATTTAGGCTTTAATAATGAAATTGATTTGCATGATAGTAATGCAACAATTCCTGACATTTAAGCAAAAATCCACGCCCCCAACATTTTACTACAATAAATTACTCTTTTTATTCTAATATTGGAATATGGGCCCCCAAAATGTTGATTTCAGGGGATTTTTTAAACTGCTATTCCCATCCCCAAATTATTCTCATCTCAATTGCAAGAGTAAAATAACTGGAAACTATATAATAAGGAAGTGTAAATTGACCCATTGATGCAAATGCTTGAGCCTACCATTTTACAATTGATTTATTTTCATTATTAATTTAAATTTCACACTTCTTAAACATTTTCTAGGTTCTTCCCAAAAATATTGACCAATACTGATTAAATTGGTTAAAAATATAATATTCTAAATTTTATTAATATTTCACTATACTATATTCATTTTTCTTAAGTTTTTATCACATTATGATATTTTGCCTTAATCTTGATAACCAATGTATACAGTGGTGGATATCATGTTTAGCACACATTAAAAAAGCATATTTGTTGATAAATAAATGTCTATTGTACAAATTATATTTAGAAAAACAAAACAATAACTCTAAGAAAAGTATGTTCCAAATCTGTCAGTATCCTGAATGCATTGTGGTATTGACTAAATGTTCAAAAACTTATATTTTGTGATTCCACCTTAAAGATTAATACAATCCTGAATGCATTGACTGAATCAGACTGACACATGGTATAACCAAATCAGAATCATTATTCCACAGATCTGGCATGTTATTAATTAATTGTTCTCCTAGTCATCTCAGCTTGATAAATCTTTTTATTTTAAATTAGCCAATTGATTTTCTAATATGAGTTCATATCTGGCGACCTTGTAGACCAATCAAGGGAATTAACTTCATTCTGAGCAAGATGATCTTGAGTTTGTAAAGAGGTGTGCCATGTCGCCTTAAATTGTAAAAGATTCCAGTTACCATCTGGGAAGACCTACATAGCATGTGGCACTATATACTGATCTATGATTTCCCGATATGCTTCAAAATTCAGTGTTCTTTGGCAAACATACAGAGAGCTGAACCCACAATTTGTAGTCCCCCAAAACATGATCCTGACTGAGAATTTAGTGGTAGCCTGAATGTGAGGTGCTGTAATTTGTCTATCACAGTGTTTTCTTGTATACTGAGAACATTGTATTGACAACTGTAAATAGATCTAGATCAGGGGCCTGTTTCATAATTTATGTTTTTAAGCTTCTTCAAAATATGAGTTTCATAAATAACTTATTTACTTCTTAATTTTAGAAGCTTTTATATTTCTTAAGCTTCTAAACTTTTAATAGACAATACATTTAGAAGTAACTGTGGGGAATTCTAAAAAAACTGGCCAATCAACTTACATTATCTATTATATTCTCCACATTTTCAGAAGTGAATATTGATGGTTTCATGAAATATAAAAGAATCTTAATTTAGCTGCTAACTTCTAAATTCTATGTATAGTTAAGGGTGCCTAAATGTGAGTGACTTTTTATGGACCAAATACGGTGTATGTTCCTTCATTGACAACTCACAAATTACAATAAAATGCCTTCTTGCAAAAAAATGTTCATGTTATACAAGAGTGGCATTGTATACACATAATGATTAATACTATGTACAGTCGTCTAAACAACGCCCCTTTTATTATATTGAAGTTAATTGCTGAAGTCAAACTAACTCTATTTTGCTTTCTATGCAAATACCCCAATGTGAAATAGAAATGCTGTCATTGGTTAACTAAATTTATTTTTATTTAATATGACTCACTCGTTTTCAGAAGCTTCTGAATAAAAGTGATTTCTACAAGTGATTTCCAAACAACTATTTAGTTGCTTCTAACTTCCAAATTTAGAAGCTTCTAACTGCTAAGTTATATGAAATAGGCCCCAGATCTGCTGCAAAATTTGTTTGCAGCAAAACAGTTGTTTGGATCCATGAGATTGGATGCAGCAGGAATACATTTTCCTTCAACATAACAAGGTAGTTCTCTGAATTAACAGTGTGGTCAAAGAGTATGTCTAATGAAGCAAGTGGAATAATGTTGAGATAATATACGATTAGTTCTTCTATTTGGGTAAAGTCATGATGGACGTTTCTTTGACTGTAGAAGAGAGAGAGAGATAGTTAAATGTTGCTTATAAATTCTGTACAAAATGAAATGACCAAAATTAACTACATAAGAAAAATAAAAGTCAATAATCATTTTCTGTGGCAATATTTTTCATGGTGATACTTAATTCATCTATTGATAACTATCGATTTTACAGGGAATTTCCAGACTAAATTATATAACTCTTGAACTTTTTTATAACAGTATTACAGTACTGTAGTTTATTGTATATAAATAATATATATATAATGCTTACTTATCAAGAATTGGGGATCCCAAGCTTCCTGAAGTTCCTGATGGCGAATCAGGAGTATTTATTGTCAATAATAATTATTTGAATGTCCTAGACTGGATATGTAGACTAAATGACTCAATATTTATATTCACATGTAATATATTTACATGGTATAGAATGCTTACATTACGAGTTGTAGTGATGGCCTTCCTAAAGGTTAATTTTTAATGGTTAACTATAAATAAAAGTAATTATTATAATAACACCACCATTAATTATCCATGAAATGTTTGTATTTAAATCTAAATTACAAATTTGTATAAGAACTATTTACAAATGAGAGTTTTTCATAATCATTATGTTATTTTTTTAGTTACTGTGTTTTGTTACTAATTGTTTAATGATGTCACTCTGGCTGATGCTGGCACAAGCAGCCACCACCTTCCCTAAAAATAGGGGGAGGGGTAAACAATTTTTATAATACACTATATTATACATTATAAATAATATACTGTATTAATTCATTTATGAGAAGCATGATTTAAAGTGCAGGTATTTGAAAATTATAACCTTGGTCTATAACAGGGTCATTCCACACAGAACCAAAAGATCTTTTGTGCCCATTTTGGTAATGTAAAATCCGTTTTAAAAAAGCGTGAAAAACCAGGATTGTAAGCAACTGAAGAAAAAACAGTCGAAATCAAGTGAACAGTTGAAGGATACCATCCACCTTTCCCTCGTTCAGCCGAGCTTTGCCTTTGGACACTTTTAAGACTGTCCCATCAGACATTTTCTCTTTTGTAAAACGTCTGATACACACTGGTTCTCTGAATTAGTTAAACTAAGGATATACCAATCCAATTCTGTGTGATTACTGAGCCAATATTACATTCAAATGAATTACAAAAGATGTCATTAATTATGAGAACCAGTAAATAAAATAGTAGACACTAACCAGTTCCATTGGCTCATCATTTTTGGAAGGATACAAATATAAGTATAGTTTTATATTCATATTTAAAAAAATATCATCATGTTGAGTTTCTAAAATTATCTAGAATGGGTCAATAAAGCTTAGAAACTACCTCCTATAAATATAAATTAAACCGTGTAGGAGACACAAAATATGGCATTGGTCACTCGTGGTTCTAAAATTTAAAGTACTAAAATTTACACAAACAGGTGCTGGTGACAACTCCCTCAACTTAAAGCTCGCTCTTATCAAATGTCACTAATAATCACTCAATTTAATGCTCGATTAGTTGAAAGGTTTCAATCTTCGCTTATGTTTAGTATTCGCTATATGATAGTACACCATCTGCAAAGGGTTCAGGGAAAACACACTCAAACAGTGAATAGCCGATCGCCTATGTGTCTATTGAAAATTATAACTTTGGTCTGTAACATGGTCATTCCACACAGAACCAAAAGATTTTGGTACTCATTATGGTAATGTGTGAAAAACATATAAGCTGCCCAACATTTTCAATTTATCGGCATTTCAATTAAATTAATCCTGATAAACTAAAATCAAATTGTGGTTTTCGAACATGGCATATGTCTTGGCATATATGCATCAATTGTATTCAATTAAATATTTTCTAGTTAATAGTAATTCAACAATACAATGATTGAGAAACTTATTAAATGTTCTCACTTTGGCTGTGGAAGGGAGAAACATTATTTTAGTCTACAAAATAAACAGTGTATTTCCTCAAAATAATTACAGTCTGATAAAGCTTTTCTCACCAAATTTTTCTTAGAGTATATGTCACTCAGAATCAGTACCTGTAGCTTTGTTAAACTCTCTCTACCGTTATATAGACGTTTTATAGGAATGTTGTCCTTAAATATTGAGTAACTCATAAATAAAGCAACTTAAGGTTAACTGTAAGGTTTCCTTTGTTTTCCCATTTTTTAAATACTCTGAATTATTTCTACGAAAATGCATGTTGTAATGCGTCGGGAAGGTATATATCACTTATTATAATCGATTACCCCGGTCTGTTTTTAGATCATCGAGCTGCCCTGAATCACTGTCTTGAGTTGTCCTCGACCGGCGCGTGTTGATGCTCCTAAAGCACCAATCATGACCCACTTGGGTCCCCCCTCACGCATTAATGACTGCTCGACTCTGCTCAGGAAATGGCAATGGCAACTTCATCCTCCTGCACTGCCAAGGGTCTCGCTGCTGTGAAGGAACGAGCCACCTCATGCCCTCTGGGGCCTGAAGACCTCAATCTCCTTGACACCTCGGCCTCTGCTTCCGCAGCTTCCTCCGTCTCCATTTCATCTCGCCGGGGGCTGCAGTCGGCCCTCTGCCGGGCACGACCGCTTCTGCCAGACCCTGCCTCTCTACCCGACATGACCTTGTTGCCGCCGCCACCGACTCTGCGCACTACGAGTCGCAGTACCGCCAGCTCGGAGCATCTCCGTCAGCACCATCAACCCGCCCCGCCGCCACACCTAACCTCCTCCTCCTCCTCCGCGCTAACGCCCCCCGAAGCACCGCTACGCACCTCTTCTAGTGTGCTTGCGCAGGCACGGAATCGGACGGATCGGAGGTCTGCTAGCCTTGGAAGGGTGCGTCGCAGGTTCACTGTGTTCGGCCTGAGTGATGCCTCTACGCCGGCCCTCATGATTCCCCCCGGCGGCGGAGGGGAAAGTAGTATGGATGGGTGTCGCTCTGATCCCGGAAGAGGGCCCCCTCAACAGCACCATCAACCGGCCTGTCCATGTGGTGATCACGTGTCGGCCAATGAGAATGCTGCTATCCCCGGATTGGCTGATCAGATGGGACCAATCAGTTTCCGTGAAAGAATGCAACGTGTCAAGAGAGTAAGTTCCACAAAGTTTATATATTGGCGCAACCAATGCGCGCGTGTTTGTGTGAGCTGTCTTTGTCCAGATTTGAATAGTTCTACACCTGGGCATGTCATGACAGGGCTAGCTGTGTAGTTTCCCTAATAATTCAGTACTTAGTTTTTTCGTGCAGTTTAAAAGCATTTTGTTGAATATTCTCAAATCACTCATTGGTGAACATATACGCTTAAATGTGAATTGGAATTTATTACAACTATTTACCGTTTTATTATAATAACTGCTCACTTATTAACTTTATAATTTACGTTTGTTATAATATTGTTCACTTAGTTTAAATAAAGATCTTGTTATCTGTGCGGCGGACCATGTTGCATCATACCGTTCGTGCATACTACTATTTAGAAACCAAACCTTTCTTTCGCCGTCACGATATTCTTGATTGGGATAATAATAATCATCATCAATGAAAGTAATAACTTCATAATGAAATCAAATTATATCGGATATCTCTAGTAAGTTAAAAAAATAAATCGAGATAAATAATAAATTAAGTTGTGATTATTATAAAAATATACCTTTAATATATTTTTAAAACAACTTTATCGGCATAAATCTTAAAAATAAAATTGAGAGCCAGAATTATGCGCATAATCGTTGAGGTAATACGGACCAGTCACCCAATCAGAAGACAGTATTTAGGCGCAGATGATCGCGTGACTTCATAAAGACACATATTTTGCATTTTTGAAAATATCTTATTTATAAGCAATCCATTATTTTGTCTTTTGCACTCCACGTAATTAATAAGTTTTGGTATAAATTAGTACCAAATTGTAAAACTTGATAAGGCAGCTTTCCACTAAATTGATCAATCGATAGACGCTCTGAAATATGTGAGTTAATCATGCATCCGGACTAAGGTCTAAAACTAATTCATTTTATGTGCTATTATATGTTTACATTATTTTACTTCATCGGTTTTTAGAAGTCTTTAGTCGAGTCGACACGAACTGGTAGGTTTACTGTCGAACCTGTTTCATTTGTTAGAATTTGATGTTAGTTAGGTGCTTATTTTCTACGAACGTTTTTAGGAATGTAATTCGATGATTGTAGAATGATATAAGAATATATATATGTATAATTAACTTTGACAGACCAAACTTTGTGTCAAAAAATAATGGGAAAAGTAGCAAGCTTTTTGTTTTATACTTAGTAGAAATCGTAAATTGTCATTTATTCGGGGTTTTTTAAGTAGCTAACACTCCCTTTTTCAACTATGATTTTTCTATCGCTGTATTTGTCGCCTATAGAGTAGTTAAAACTAATTAGAGTCTAATAATTAGAGTTCAAACGTCTAAAATGCCTTGAAGTATTTTCCCATTTATTTTGACATCTATTTAAAATTTACTAATTTGACTGCTTAATCGGTTGAATTTATTTCCCACAGGGTTTTGTATGACCTGGAATTTAACAAAAAGGTCATAGTTTTTTAAACAAGTCATGACATTTTGTATTTATTAAGCAATACTTTGTTTTAATATGTAATTTTATGTAGAATGTTTTTATAAAAATAATCGTAGTTATTGTTGTGTTTTTTATTACATTTTAATGAGATACATTTCACTTCTTATCTTTGTATGTCAATTGCATTAAATATTTATTTTGATGAATATTTTGATTGTAAGTTTTAAAATCCACTGAAGATGTATTCTGCTTTTCATTTAAAAACGGTACTACTAGGCTCATTCATGTGGTTACGTCTGCGGGGTGTGTAGGTGTTGTGTGGCATATTGAGCTTTCATTATGTAAAAAGAATCATTCGCTACATGCGGGAATAAGTTTATCAGCCGTATTATCCAATAGTCGTGATGCTCTTACGTTTTTAATACAATATTTAAACTAAATTGTATATATTATCTCTTTAAAATGTATCGAATTATAGCCTGAGATCATTACATGTTATGTGAGTAATTTCTGCCCAATTTTAGTGAATTTAATATTACTATTCTATTTGACTTTATAATGAACATAATAAAATAAGTTTACTATATAAATGTTGCATTATTTAATTAATAATTTGAATTATCATCTGTGGGTTTTTAAAAAGGTGTTTTTTTATGTTTCATTTCGATAAAAATACATTCTAACTGTGTTTTATTTAACTGTTATTTTATAAATGGCTTTGAGTAAATGGCAAATGAAAAAAGCCAGTCCAAATGTCCAATAACTGAGTTTATTAGGCCTCGCTTATCCACGACTGCCACTGTATTTATTAATGTAAATAATGCTTCGATAGTAGCAGAGATTATTTGGTCTTTAAAGTTAGTGGAATCACACTATTCTTTTTCATCCTGTGAACATATTTAGGATATATTTTCATTAATGTTTCCAGACAGCCAAGTAGCCAGATCTTTCAGTAAAGGGAAAACTCTTTTGATAATCTTTGGAATTCAATCCGTAGTAAGAAACTCTTTGCTTAATATACTTTTGCAATTCTATCATTCTACAGCATTTCATATTTTGATCACAGCATGAGTGGCGTCCAACAAAATTAGCGAATTGACATATACACGTATGATATTTAGATAGTTGTCAAAACATGTTATCTGAGATCCACATTTCTGGGTTATCATTGGTTGGATAAATATAGGCCTGTCATTTCAAGAACAATACATACATGAGATTGTCAAGTATAATGTATGTTCAAGCTAGTTCTTCTGACAAGGTCTTGGCAAGTAATTTCCATACCAGCCGGGCATTTTCTATGGTTAAACACCGAGTATTGAGGATCCTTTGGTTCTTTGCGATGTTGGCAAACTCCTTTCATTACACTGGACAACAACATTTTTGCTACTGGAGATGTGTAAAGTTATTTAGATTAATTCGGGTACGCTGATTTCAAAAATCATAACCGTTTTGCTGTATCACGTCAGGATTTTAAGTTACAGAAATACTCCCATTGCCTAGAAGTCAGGATTTCAATTAAATTTACAAAAATATATTTATTCATTTTTTTCATCATGAATGCTTCAAAATTATAGAAATTACAGAAAAACTCTACTAGAATATAATTAAAAATGCTTTAGGCATTTGGCTTTGCGTTTGTGCTGCTCTGTGTCAGTTTCACGATGCAGGAACCAGCAGAAGTCGCCCATCATGTTCGGGTTGTGCCGCCCTTGGTAACGCGTCTCCATGAGTGAAATCTCTTGGTGGAATCGCTCGCCGTGCTCGTCCGAGACAGCTCCCAAGTTGTCAGGGAAGAAGTTCAGGTGCTGGTGTAGGAAATGGATCTTCAGGGACATCCTGGAGCCAAGTTTCCTGAAGGACTCCAGCA
>JAYRBW010105547.1:0-18923 GCA_036023295.1 Invenusta paracnida
TGAAGCATCTCTATCAGTCTGAAGATGTTCGGATGCGGCCGTCCCAACTCACGATTGATAACGCTGTGCCAAGCTTCCAAGTGGTTGTTCGTTCGGTAACCGTCCAAGTTGTCAAACTGATTCCACAGTTCCATTGGAAAAAGTGCCTCAAGATTGTCGACCCATGTTTCCGTCATATAGTCCATGAACTGCGTTGCTGCTACGTCATCAACTTCATTCATGGCTTCCATCCACACTTCAGGAATAGATTCCATAGGAACCAGCGGAAGTGCGGATGCGCGGCGAACAAGGCGGTTAAATTCCCTGTCTTCCCTGTACCGTACCGTCAAACCCAGATTCTGTACTTTCCGCCATACAGCTTGCGAATAATGGAAGAGACAACCTCGGATTCTCGATTCAGGGAAGATTTGCTGCACAGTATTAATCATCGCCCTCTCGAAGTCAACGTTGACTATTTCCGGCTGCAGTTCCATACCATAGCGCTGAGCTGCTTGCCGAAGAAGTTGAAACATCCGCGTGTACGACACTTCGTCCTTTGTTGGGAGCAGAGCCACAATAGCAGGCATAAAGTAGCCCATCACTTGGCAGTGAATTGAATATACTTGACGGTACATTTCAGGCGCTGATTTAAATGTTCCGTCCATGTAAATTTCATTTGCTGCACAGAGATGCCGAAGATTCTGCGTAGTGCCAAATATCAGGATTCGGTTCTCTTCTCCATCATTCGCCAGAAGAAAGGGACGACCGTCTTTCGTTTGAGACCATTGACCTTGTAAATCTATATCTTGCCTGGTGTGTGGAATCTGGGGAAGACGTTTACCTCTCGCTCTGTACAGTGTGCATCTGTATTTCTTCAGACTGGGTAAAACATCCACTGCTTCTTCATTATTACCTTGTAAGTCTTCATCGAAAGCGTCGGTGAACACTCGTTTCATGCTTTTGAATGGTTGGCGTACAGCGTCTTCTTTCGCAATGTGTAGATTCTTTTTGGATTTAACTTTTGCTCCGTCAGGTACATGAGTGTGTTGTCCTTTCGTTTTCATAAGAAGGTTATTTTCAGTTATGGCAGTCACTGCACAGTTTCTAGTTCTACATTTCCAGTGCCAGCGATCACCATTTTTACTGTTTATCGATAGAAGATAACCGTCTAGTTCCAGAAGTTGTCCGCCGCGCTGAGAAGGCACGAAACTGACTTCTCTTTGCTGCTCCATAGAGTGACTGATTTGGTATGCAACCTTCGAGCGCATATTTAACACTTTGATTACGCAATAGTTCACAATAGATTACACAACAATCAATTAATTAGGCTAGGCCAAATGACACAGCTGCTCTAGGCCATTTGCAACAAGCGAGTGCGCAGGCTGTTACGTAATCTCATAATAAGAGAACAATGGCTTGGCGAAATGAGACTAGGCGAAATGCTACGCAGCCGTTTCCATAACGTTTTACAATATAATATATTATATTTGAATTCAAACATTAACATGTGATGAATAACATTTTCAAACATAAAATGGAAAATCAAAGCTGTATATACATATATGTAAATATATTTATGATTTCTCAAATTTCTAATTATTACGATATTTTATCTTTATAATGTAATTAATAATACTGAAATTTGTATGATGAAAATAACATAAATATTATGTATCAGAAATTTGTTGATCAAAAATACAAGCTACTTTAACAAAATAATTCAGCTTGATAGATTTGAAAAAAGCATAACACAATAAATTAATTTACTATTACTCAATTATTTAACTTAATTATTTTCTTCTAACTTTCAGAGAAACACAGCTAAAGATAAATTTTTCGTCATTATATTCTTAAAAAAATAACCGAACCTACGTCATACTAGGGGAATTTCCAAACATTATTCTATATAGGTAATGCCATAGAGTAGTATAATGTTTTCTTTTTGTCATGAACAGGCGAACATTATCTGCAGATGAAGGAATCTTTGTTGTTAAAAATTGACACTCAGCCTACAAACAAGTTATAAACATGTTGAAGATTTCTCGAATCAATATTTTATTATTCCTAGTTCCAATAAATATACGATATATGCAAGTTAATTCCAAAGTTTGAGAGAAAAGGCAGTATAAAAGTTGCCCCTAGACCTGCATTGTACCTATTGTACCTATAATATACTACTATTTAGACAAATACAATTTTAATTAAATTTTTGAACATAATTCACAATTGTGTCGATTTGGTTATTTTCGAAACACTCTGTATTATTTTAAAAAAATAGTATGAATGCAATCGAATGCTTGTCTTTTGAAAAATTATTAATATTGTATTCTATGGTAGAAGATATGTTGGCCTCTATGTGCTGCTCTAAGATGGATGGGCAAGCATCGAAGCATTACGAATAACTAATAATAAAGGCAACTTTGCTTTCTAAGTCAAAACAATGGTGGTACTTGTGACTTTAATATAATTGAAGGAACAATTTTTTTAAATAGAGCTAAAATCGAAAGATCGCCTATACCCTCACGATATGCCCGCCCGTGCATAATACTAAATTCAGTATTATCGCAAATTTGGCAAATGCTCAAAAACTCAAAACAAAGACGATTTTTACAAACTCCACGCACATTTCAAGTATATATATTATAAAAATTATCTTAAGTTATCTTAATAGTATGAGTATATAACTGTAAGGTTAAACATCAAAACGTAATTTATATTTTAAAGGTAATAAGATATTTTATTGGCATCTAAATTTATCACACCCAATTTTAAGATGTAGGAGGCTTAGCATAAAAAAATACTAAACCTATATAAGTTAGCTTATCAGTTTCTTAATGTAACTGTGTTTTTTTATATAACACTGATAGCATTTGTGTTATCACAAATGCAATTAATAAAGCTAACCTTAGAATGTATAACAAAACATCTAAATAAATTTTAATATAATATTTTAATTTAATTGTATTCAGATTAATTTATTGTTTAATATTTACAGGTCCTTGGAAGCAATCAAGCCATCCAATTGAATCAAAAGTCATATTACTCTATTACAGATAAATTATTTAATTCATATTATTACCAAAATCAATATTATAGTTTCTACAAAACTAATGGGTAAGCTGATCTACTTACTTCTTACTTCTTATCAATTATATTACAAAAATTTAAAATTTACAAAGATATATAACTTTTAGTACATATATAATAATTATTGAAACAAAATGCCTATAGGTACTATAATCAACATCGCTAGACGAAATTGGTTTACAAACATAGTTTACTTCTTGTCCAGTGTCCTATAATAATAAGATTCAATTTACTTCTCACATAGCTGTACATGAGTTAAATAAATAACATTTTAATGTTTTTTACGATTTTTATAAGATTAGTAATTTATTTTATTATATGTACTTAGAAATTATAGTTTACATTTATGTCTGAGGTAAACGCATTTATTCGACATATTAATTGAGTTTAGTTTATTTAATTTTGTTTAGTTTAAATTGAAGCACTTGGACAACACAGGAGTTATTTTAATTTTAAATAATGCATAATGATTTGTATATAACGTAATATTAATATGTATTATATAATAATTTTAAACTAATAAGGATTTATACGAATTGATTTTCAGGTTGTTGCCTTATTATTCAGCTAAATATCAAGCATATTATTCAAAGTATAGCAGATTCTTCCGTGCTACAGAGGAACACACGCCATATAAAATTGCGGGTGAGAAAAAATTTGTATATATATATTAGATTATTTACTAGAGATATTAAACTGCAAATAATATGCTTTGTAGATTTACTTTTGTTTAATATGTTTAAAGTATAAAATGAAAGTTAAAAAATGTAATATCCTCTTAAAAGTATGCAGTTTAAAATTTACATTAAAAGTATTATAATAAAATGTATATTTTTAAAATATTGGTAAAACAGAGTTTCTAAAGTATCTAAAGTATTTTTGTATTAGTATAAAGTAGTAATAATTAGTATAAAGTATTTTTGTATCTTTCGAAACCTTCAATATGCATCATTTCTGTATCATTATAAATAAGTATATATTTACAATGTTTTAATAACAAGCTACAATTAAATAAATTCTGAATATAAATAGATGTAGATACAATTTGAAAACACAAACAAATTATGAAATATGGAATATTTTTAAAAGTTCATGGAATCGGGAATACAATTAATAACGGTTAGTAATGATTAACCAAAACGTCTCACATCATAATTTGTATTATTTCAATAGAGGGTTTTACTTCTCTTAATGATAAATACTTTTATTAGGGTGTTTTTTTCAAGTCTATTGTATACAGTAGCTTATTATTATCAAAATTTCATTTAGACAAATGCAGTAACACCAACGTGT
Organism: Invenusta paracnida; assembly: GCA_036023295.1. Classification (NCBI taxonomy): domain Eukaryota; kingdom Metazoa; phylum Platyhelminthes; order Proseriata; family Coelogynoporidae; genus Invenusta; species Invenusta paracnida. The sequence continues at coordinate 4,360 of JAYRBW010105547.1, forward strand.
CTGAAAATAAAGCTCGGGTGTATTTTTACTGTCCACTGGTCTTTGAACCACATTCATACACATCCTGCTGTGGAAAAGATGATTTCGAATTTTGCTGTGACCCATTGGACGATAATGAAGATAAGTATGTTATATTCCACTCTGCATCATTTATCATTTCATTGGTAAATGATAACATTTTAAAATCGCCGATTTTTTAAATTTCACTTTCATGGAAGCATAAATTGTAAAATTAGAATTTTGGCGAACATTAAACTGCGTTATACTGAAACTTCCATTCATTATTACATAAATTAATTTTTGTTTTGTTTTGTTTTGTTCAACTGAAATGCACTACTTTGTGTATTTACACAGCACAAAAATGAATATACACCTATTTTATTCTTAGACAAAAAAATAGCGCATAAACATACGTAATATTTGTGATCCAACTTTTTAGTTCTGTTAGAAGACTAATTATATATTTTTAATTCTTCACATTTTAAAGCATCCAAATTAAAAATGTTTATATAATAATCATGATCATAATAATAAAAATAAAAATAGTTAAATTCAGAATAAATAAATAAAATTATGTAACTGATAATGCAAACTTAAATAAGTAAAGTGTTAAATAAATAAGTTTAAAATCAAATGAAATGATTTCGTAATCACAAAAAATGTGAAATAATGTATACTAATAACTAACTGTATAATTTGTAATATCTCAGATGCCAAAATACTTTGAACGGCACATCAAAAACAGCGAATTTTGACTCAAGAGATATCCCCATTGTTCTTTATTATAATTTCTTGAAACACGGAAAATGGACCACTTTAGAACAATTTTTTTCATCTTAATATGTCAAGTACAAATTCTGCAGTAAATAATGATAATTTACAAAAGTTTTAATTTCAGTTTTTCTTATACATATTATTTTGCACATATCTTTCTTTAAAATAATTTGCTTAAATATTTCTGTATAGCAGCTATACCATTCCTTTCCGATTCACAAAAATACATGTTATATAACATACAACTGTATTTGTTATTTAAATATTCTTAAATTATAAATAAAACAATTTTTCTAGCATTTTGCAAATATATTTACCAAGATAGAAAAAATATAACTCATTCAATTTCCCGAAATATATAGTTTAATCAGATATTATTCCATATATTAAAAAGATAATTATTTTCCCTTTCAAATACTATTACAAGAACTTATTCTGTTTAAAATATTCTTTACCGTTCTAACAATAATATACCAACATTTACGTACATGCGTTTTATCACGAGTAAAGTATTTTTAGAGACATTTTAAATATTTAAAACAGATTGGTTAATATTTGGGATTATTATTATCAATAGGTATATACATATATTTATTAAAATGTACTCAAGGATAAAAAGCCTGTATAAGAAGCCATTATTGTTTTGTTCTACTGAAATATTATACTATAATAAAATCTACTTTATAATACATATACTGTATATATCTGATGTGTTAAAAAATTTGAAAGGCCTTTTTTTCACAAAACAATTGTTTTGTTTTCAACTAGTATATTGTATTAATTACATTATAACCGAACAGATTTCAACATTTGTATTTTTCAAAATTGACTTTCAGTATATCCTTGTGGTTTCTAACTTTGACTTAACATTTTGTTATTCGTTCTTCGATCGCTTTTTGAGATGAATCCTTGAATCTACAGTTATCCATTCCTCAATGATCACTGTTTCTCATAAATTCTCAACAGTTCTGATTGTTTGCTTAAATAAAATATTTACATGTTGCTACCCTGACGTAAAATATTAAGTTCAATTAAGAGCCGCAGACTGGAGATTTTCGAATTGGCTGCAATTCGTTGCAGGGAAGTAATTTGCTAACATGTACAGCGTGGTCCACTGTATAATTTGAAAGAAATTACATAATATCAGCTCCATTATTTTGCTAACGAAAACACATTGATAGTGTACTTATAATAAGCCTTCTATATTTTTTGAGAAAACCCATGTGTTATTTATTGAATCAACTAAATATATATTTGATTTTTTCTTTCCACAGAATGCTACCATCAATGTCAATAATTGGAATAGTCCTCGGTGGAGGATTGCTGTTAATAATGGTTATCACTCTTTTGATTATAAAGCTTGTGCGTTGGTACAGAAAAAAACACCCAAGAAGCCGAAGTAAGTTTGCTTCATTAATTTAGGAATGTAATATATGTACATATATAAATATATCGGTATCATTTTAATATTAATTAATATTTATCATAATAAGTAAAACAATAAAATTGGACATAATACATTATAATAAACTATAATAAATTTCAATTAACTGCATTCATAGTAACATATACAAAAAAAACACTGAAAATCTGTAAAAAATAAACAATTACCAAAGTACAAGGCAGACGAAAAGATAAATCATGCTCCTATTACATAATGACTTAGCCAAACATACTGACTACATGAAGATAATATCAAAATGGGCAATCTAATCGCCAAAAATGTTTATCGACTGCAATTACTCGGTTTTGGCATATTGGTCACACAAGTCTGTAGTTATTATATGTTGCGGATTTGAGTAAGTAGTAAAAAAATATTCAAAAGAAATTAAGTCGGAGAGTAAATTACGGTGATTAAAGGACGATTAATAAGAATGCAAAACTAATTAATTTACTATTCAGATTAATATTTACAATTCACATATTTAATATTCTACCCAAATATTAAGAATATTTAAATTTTTTTTCAACGGGATTTCTTACAATAAAGTTCCACATAAATTGTATATTATCTAATTATTTAAGACTTTGGTTATTGCTCCTGTATCTATTTTTAGATATACCGCCCAATAGGACAACAGATTCATTCCGCCTTGGACAGATCAATTGTCCACCATCTTATATAAATACAGTCTCAGGTAATTATCCTGCTTTTTTGGATAAAGCATGATTAAATAATAATGACAACATTTATATTAAAACAAACTATAATACATGTATTATTGGTATTACATAATGATTCAAATAGGTATATTTTAAAGTAATACTTTCAAAGTTCAATCTAAATACAGACTGTTGAACTATATCGGATACGAGAAACACAACATACGTACTATATTATATAAACATTAAATACATCTATAACAATGAAAATTAAAATACATAGGTAATACTCATACACACACAGACGCACACACACACACACACACACACACACACACATACTTCATAATAATTTCAAAATCAAATGATAAAAAATATTATCATTAATTGCTTCAAACGTATTATTAATTGTAGTATTCGTTTATAATAAGTAGTAGTATCATTAAAATTAAAAGTTTTCTTTACACATAAATCTTTGTATATAAATTAAGTTTTACAAATGTAAAGATATGCATATCATTGTACAAATATACATTACAAATATACATACAATTCAAAAGTAATATACGCTGCTACAAGTATATATATATATATATATAATTAATTATCTATATGTATAGATATATGTGCTACCCATTTGTTTTATTCAGATTTAATGGCCTACTAATATACCATAGTTTTATGAAGTTTTACAAATTATTTATTCAAAAAATTTGTAGGAGATTATTAAATAAATTATCTGAGAAATTGATAGATTAAAATAATGACATTTTCAAAGCAGATATTATGCTACTTTTTAATTTGTCCGAAATAAGGTTCACATTTTGATTTTTTAAATTTTGGTTTTACTTCTCACTGGCAGACGAAATGGTTCAAAACGAAATTTACTTTAATAATGGCGAAATTTATTCATTTTATACATATATGTTATTTAATTTCACATAATATCGTTAATTTTGACATGTATGTAGTTAAAGTCGACATACATATATACGTAACTAATTGCACATATTATATGTTTCTAAAGTTACATATATGTAGTTAATTTACACAAATATGTTACTAATTATAGTTAAATGTAACATATATGTATTAAATGACTAAAAATTAACTCAATTAATAACAAATACCTAATAACTTTAGACACATATATAATATATATGTTCAAATTAACTACATATATGCAATTACATATATGCAATTATATGCAATGTATGTGCAATTATATGCAATTATATGCAATGTATCTGCCGTTAGCTACATAATATATGTCCACTTAATTACATACAATGTACATGTTAAAATTAAGGACATTATGTGAAATTATTGACTGAATTTCGCCATTATTAGAGTGAATTTCGTTTTGAACCCTCTCGTCTGCCATTATACTCACTAGATGTGTTGCAAATATTATTTTAAAGTAAAAACAACTGCACTTCATAGTTTGCATGTCAGTATACCCTACACTGTCTGCATAAAGTTATTTCTATAATACGAAAATAAATAATAACTACAATAACTACCATAAGTAATAACTATTATGTAAAAGTAGTAATTATTAATAAAGATGCGTTAATACGGAATTTAGTTCTAATATTGAGGATACGACTTCAATATTTTGTATTATGAATGCTGGCTACATAAAGTAATAAATAATAATTCTATTAGATGTATTAAGAAATACAAAAGAATGATTATTCATTCAAATTTTGAATAATTACCTAATAATTACTCTATTCCATAATATCACCAAATATATATTACTCTATTCCATAATATCACCAAATATATATTACCCTATTCCATAATATCACCTTATATATATTACCCTATTCCATAATATCACCTAATATATATTACCCTATTCCATAATATTACTTAATATATATTACTCTATTCCATAATATTACTTAATATATATTACTCTATTCCATAATATTACTTAATATATATTTTTATATTCTAATTATATAGTAAAACATATATACTAAATACACTAAATAAACATGCTTGGAAACATATATATTAAATAGTAATAATACGATACTTTATTCGTAAATTGATTATTTGGCTTCCCGTAAAATGTTTTGCATTATACATACTTTACGTTTTTTGACTCATGATATTCGTACAAATAAGATTATCATGGACGTATATAATCGAATTTCGGATCTTCGTCGATCCGAAAAGGGTTAGTAAAGAGTTTTTTTCTCAAACGGTCAACAATATGTCCACTCCAATAAACAATGCAGCTCATCAAAATCACTCCTATTATGTAACTAAGTACCCTCGAGTATCTATATTATTATCTATATATATTGTTTTGCATAATATAAATTAACCTTGTAATTAATGAACGTTTAGCTCAATATAATGCAGCCATTAAAATTACTAAGGCTGAGCAAAATGATATAAAATCTCGTGCAACACAGGTATGACAATCATATCAAAAGTAAATAACTTCCAGAACATAGAACATTCTTCTTTAAAATAAACCTTTATATCATTACAAAGTTTTTTATCTACCACCAAGAAAGTTGTCTACATCACTAATAAATCAAACTATACTAAACTAATATTGTATTAACTCATATTAACAAACAACTTACTAATTTTAAGTATTTTATATTACGGTTCTTAGCTATTCGTTAGCTATATCAAATTCCAATACAAAGTCAGCATTAAAAACTGTTAATAATTTAACATTATATAATTAGCGCTTCTAACTGAAACCCGTATAATCGTATATCATCTCCCAGACACGATAACATACAGAAAAAAGTTAGGTCTAACACCTATTTGTAATGATAAAAATCCTGATATATATCCTCTCAACAATTTGTTTTTACCTTTAATGCTGTATTATTATTATTTATCATACTTTTATTCCTCGTCCATTGCATATTATTTGTTTATAGCTTTCGCTACCTTTTGTATCGTTATTGTATTTTAATATATGTACACCATGTCATGATCACTATTTTTTTAATAAGCATATATTCAGGTACTACTGTAATAGCTATATCATTATTAAGTAAGAAAGATCGTGAATTTCTTTCAATATATTATTGTTGTCTATATTATTGTTATTATTAAATTGTTAGATCTTTAATATTACATAGAAATCGTTAAATGCTGTTTTACTTTCAAAATTCTATTCAATTTTTAAATGAATTTAAAAAATAGTTTATGTAAAATTATTGAGTATTTCACAAATGTATAATACAAAGCTCTTTGTTTTCTAAATTTCAAGAAATGCCTCCATCTTACGCCGAAGCTTGTCATCAATCCTGCGATACTGTGACTACCACTGCAGAATCAGTCACCTGATCCATGTATACAAACATATACTGACATGTTAACAACAATAATTAAATATACCTAAAACTTTCTAATTTAAAAGCATGGTGTTTATGGTGATTATATTATTTTAATGTACTTTAAATTAATAATAAATATTGTACTGTTTTAAAAGTTATATTTTATAAGTTCCTATTTTATTTGTATAGCAGATTAAATTTTAATTATTTCGCACATGAATGAAATAAGTATTATTATTTTTATATTTCTGTACAACTGTTTCAATGTATATGTATATATAATATTTTAAAAATATCTAATCCACGAATATTAGTATCCTTCTTTAACATATAAAATGGTGTTTATTATTATTATTTGATATTTACAAAATTTGTATTTATACACCCGGTTGATTAAAACATAAATATAAACCTGAAATTGTAAATTAATGTTATTTTATAGTAATACAATTAATACATAGAATACATATATTGAAATGATATAGGTATACAGTAAATTAAAATCAGCACAGTTCTTTTGAGGAACATTTTTACAAAATGGTGTAATTTATCAAATTTGATTGAATATAGTTTCGAATTATAACTTTAATTTATAAATGTGCAACAAATAATTCTATTGTACAACACATAGTATGCTTTGTGATAAATAAATATAGATAAATATAATAATTTAATATAAATAATTTATATAATTAATATTTGTGATAAATAAATATAGATAAATAAAACTATCTCGATTTAAATTTTATATAATGCATATTTCAACAAAAACGACTTCGTCGCAAAAATGAAAGCCAAGAACTGCGGAGCTCCTCAAAATGATATTGATAAAATTATAGCTAAAATGATATTGATGATATGAATAACAACCATTAAAGAAATTGGTATATAGAAATAGTTCCAAGATTTAATTTTACAGCGATTACTGTTTAAAATGCATATATAGATTAATTAGAACTTATGTATATCTAAACTAGAAAATTCATTATAATATGGTAGCAAAACAATAAGAAAAAGTTTATAGCAATCCTAAAAATCACAGAGTAAACAATAAAGTATTCAGTACTCTATGGTATAAACTATATTTTTCTTTACAATTTTATATTAATTAGCTTATTATCTATATATAATAACTAAACACGCATTTATATAAGTTTCATTTCTTCTGTAAACATTTTCATTGACAAGATTTTTTCTTATTTTTTGCACTCATATATTAATGGATTTTCTAAGATAGATATATGTACATATGTTACTTATTAGTCTATACAGGGTGTGTCAAAAGTAATGCCGAATTTTGGTGTATAATATAGTGTTTAAAATTTTTAAAAATATTGAAAATATTATAGTAATAATGAAAGCAACAACACTTGCTACTTGTGTTAGTATATATATTTAAATATGTATAATTGTATATTTCATTATGCATATTTTATCATATTATATTCGTGTTGTATCATTATCTTGCCATTTTTGTCTTGTAATTTATTGAATTATGGTTCATCATTTAGCAGCGGTAGACAAAGCTGTGTAATTGAATACGCTCACAAACAAAATAGATCACATATAAAACGTGTTATACTAAATGAAAAAAAAAATAGAATTTCTGTAAGACCACTAAGAGTCTTTTTTGAAAAATTACAAAATACTTGTTCAACTGAAGATGAAAAATGTTCAGGGCAGCCACGAACCGCATCGCATGCACGACAGACAATAAAGAAAATGTTGCCGCAAGTGTTGTTTGAGACCCTTGGTTATCGTGGTGATTTATGTGCTGATTTATTAGATTTATTAAATTTTCCCTACGCCATACTCTTGCTCAATTAGATATTCACAAATACAAGCCACCTCAAGCACAATATCTGTTCGAGTGTGACAAGTTGAATCGCGTTCAATTTGCAAAGTGGTGACTTGACAGAATTGAGAATAATCCAAATTTATGGTCAGAGGTGTGTTGGACGGATGAATGTATTGTGCGACTGACTGGGGCTTGGGACACGTACAATATGGTATACTGGGTTTTGAACGTCCCACTAACGAAGAACTGATCATGGCTACCAACACAACAGATCGCCGTTCACTGCATATTTGGGCTGGAGTCTCTGCTGCGGGTCTCATTGTTCATTATTTTATCGAAGGTTCTCTAAATGGGGATACATACTATGCAATGCTGCGAGATCAAATTTTGCCACAGATCAAATTAAAACAAATATTATGGTTCCAACAGGATAGTGCTATACCATATTTTGCCAGAAATGTACGTACCGTACTAAACAAAGAGTTTCCTGAAAGTTCGATTGGTCGGGGTGGACCTGTACATTGACCTTCTCGTTCTCCTGATTTAACCCCACCTGATGTCTGGTTATGGGGTCATCTAAAATCCCTTTGCTTCATATCATCAACATCATTTTTACGTTTTTCTTTTGAGGAGCTTGGTCCTTGGCTTTCATTTTTACGAGGCCGTCGTTTTTTTTAGATATCAATTCATTTTTTGCAAAATATTACTTTCTATATTAATATAAGATAAAATATAATAGAATATGCTGCTCCAGGATACTTACATCTATTTATATTAATATAATTTCATAATTACAACGTAATTATTTATTTATTTGTGAAAACTTCTAATAGTGCAAAAAATATTATTGTATATTTCATTGTTATAAAATGTTACTAATTTCCAAAGGAATTATATTTTTTTCTAAATAGTATGAATTATATGCATTTAGGTATGTAGATTTTAGAATATACACTTGAATATTGAAATTAAACATATTTATCAAAATAAAAATCTTAATATATCTTTCCGCATCAAAATTATTCGCTTTACTTCAAAATAACATGTTGCATTAATCTCATATGGTTTTCTGTCTAATGTGTAGACTTATTTTCCCTAGTTTGTATGTGCACTTTTATTTTGCTATATATATTCTTAAATAAGACTGTGGCTAAAACCACCGAACCCTAACAAAATAATACTTATAACAATAAGGAAGAATAAACACTTTTTATCGAAATGGACCCCTCTTCAAAAAGTATCTAAAACCTTTTTAAAAGTCTATCTTAGGTGCATTTTGTTCCTAAGCTTGGCGATTACGCTAATACCAAAAATGAGCTACCGCATTGTCTAATACATATTAATTATATAAACATATGTATAATAATATATGAAATAATGAAATTAAACTGGTTAAACTGCTTGCGATTGTAATACAGTCAACCGATCAAGACAGATTACATATAACTATAAGATTAAAAGAATATGGAAAGGTAACTTTTGCATAAAGGATTAAGGTTGGAAATAATCAGGATCAACTGTACCTATACATTTTTAATCCAATTAAAGTTTGTATAGTTACTTTATGAATAATGTAATATATTTATATGTTTCTTACTATTCTAAAACTACCCCTCTGTCCGCTGTACTCTGTATTCGTTTATTAGTGCATATTGTTAAAGGCAAGCGTAATGTCTTCAACAATATATTGATAAAATATAGTATTTAATATACTCAAAATATTTATACAAACTCACCGGAATATGAACCTATTTAGTATACAATACTTCATTATTCTGATATATGTTAGTGTTCTACTCACATAAATAAATAGTAGTGTACTCTATAGTATGTATTAAAAATATTTTGCATTAATAATAACGTTTTATTACAAAAAAGTTGATAGTATAAGACACTTTGGGAAGATTATTATGGTCTCAATAATAATAATCTATTTGACAAACTTACTAATACATACACTTCGTTATATGATTAGATATTATAGAACTATTCTAGCTTCTGATACTGGATTATGTAAAAATTATCAGTATTGTAATATCTTGGAGTCATCTTTATGCTAAAACTCCTTTCAACAATAAAAAATAAATTATTATTCAACGATATTTATTGCGTAAATTATAACTAAAATCCATTATTTTAAATCTCCGTGCAACAATGATATTACTGGCACGGAGAAAATAATTTAACATCAACATAACATTTATGGATATAAAAATAATACTATGATATATAAAATAGTCACATATTACCAGTGCATTTATATTACATCAGTAGGTATGCATTTATCAGATAATTCATTTGAAAGTAATTCTAATAACATTTGCTTTTGTGTCAGCTTTAATTACCATTTTTTTATGAGATATCCTTGAAATTGTAAAATGTTTGTTCTTTGTTTCCTTTGGTATTGTCAATGCCATGAATTATGGTATTTGTTGTTCTGGAAACTTTTACTAAAGTATCCAGATGAGCTTGCCATGTTTGATGTGTCAGTGTGAGATATTAAAGAAGAACTGAGCATTTCTGAAATACATCTCTTTTCTGAATCCCGTTTTTTGCAGACATAACAATCAATGCTCTGAATCATTTTGTGTCCAGCTACTGCAGCAATGTCAAATGACTGCAGGACACTGTCTCTAAAATTTGAAACCAAAGAAACCTAAACATAGTTGTTGGTATATTTTTGTGAAAGATTTGTCTTTTCTGAAATAATTTTCATAAATGTCCCAATCATAGAGCACAGAGCACAGATTGAGGAATACCAATAAAATCTTTTTTCATATTTTTTGCAAGGAAGTTGAAATAATAAATTGCAATTCCAATGTATCTATCTCTACTCTCATTTGTTACCCATGCTAGCATTTTGCCTGACAAACTGCTTTTTTCATTATTTGGAACATTTTTTAAATTCAGTAGAACCATTATAAAAATAATATTGCTGTTATTAATTTATTAAAAAAACTAAAAATTAAATTATTATCCTGATCACTCAGATTTCCAAGTTAAATTTAAATCAAATATTAATGATTGATTTAATTTATCAATAAATATAAAAAACTGAATGCAACAAAATCGCTGTTGAATAGAAACTCTATAATTAATTCATCAATATTACAATAACATTTCTAAAACTGATTTATTGTGCAAAATCTTTGTGCACTATATATGCACAAAGATTGTTGCACAGAAATGTTATATTATGTATGACAATTCATATATAAGACTAGGGAATAATTATAATGCTAGATTGTTTTAATAGGGTAAATGTGATATATTATATATTTTTAAATTGTGCTTTAAATGTAAGACAAGTAAGTAGGTACTGGTAGGTTCATTTTACTTTTATTTTGTATGATATTACATTTTATAAATAATGGTTACATTTTGTCCCAAATTGGTTATGTTTTGTCTTTAATCAGTTACATTTTGACTCGGTTACGTTTTGACTGTAACCCTCCACTTAATCAATATCAAAGTAGCATTGACCATTATATAAGAAATGTTTTAATAGGTTTATGTAAGACATGTCTGTCAGAACATGACATGACATGCACTTTGATTTTTTTAGCCTTGTTCTTTGTTGCATTTGATAAGTGTACTTAAAATCTTCAATGGCACTGATGCCAGATATATCTGACTATGAAGCTATATTTACACCTGGGGCCTGGGAATTCATCAGAATACAAGATGCAACATTTTTTCAGAATGTAGTATATGAATTTGGTTTTAATGTAATATCATATTTATTTATTATTTACTATATCTTCATTATGAACAATATATTTAAAATATAGAAATTGCAAAGTAAATTGATTCATGTCTTCAATAGCTTTCAGGAGATTAATACAGCAAAAAAGACATTTAGTATATGTAAAAATATGTTGACCATGAGTTTAGAAAAATCATGAATAAGCTAGTTGTTTAGCCAGACATTGCCATTGTATGGTTAACTCTTTCCCAAATTGCAAACAATATCACTATCAGACAAATCATGTTTAAATATGGTATGTGCCAATGCCAACATACCAGAAATATAATATTGTCAAATACTTACTATACCTTTTTTTGGTTTATTATTGTCTAATATAAATGTATGTTTCAGTAAGCTGTTCTAACTATCTTCAAGATTGGTTTACCTTGTTGTCATCTAAAGCTTTCATCTTTACTTTTAGACTGTCTTTATAGCATTGATAAAAATTAACTATTGTGGGCACTGCATTAACTAACATCTAAAAAACTGTTGACTTTCGTGAAAATTCACCCTAGATACATTCATAATACTAAAGTCTAATTGTATATTTAATTCGAAAAAATAAGTAATTGAATTTGAATACGGTTATAAAATTTACATTGTCAATGTCAATCAATATTCAATGTTCACAAAATACAATAGTACACATGTAAAATTACGCGTAAAACAATTTAATGAAACCACACCAGAACATATCTTACAGACTAATTGACAAGTAGAATTTACCTATAACTGAATCCTTCTTAATAAATATTTGGGTAAATATTGATTTTTCTATATAAAGATCCCGAAATAGCGGCAGTAAATTGAATTTCCCGGTTTGTTACAGGTTTCCATTAATTAAACTGTAGCAAATAGAAACAGAGTTTTTAAAATGTGATAAAGTCGACATTAAAGCGTTTAAAAAAAACACAAAATTGGTTTTTTCAACATATTCACTTCTGACGTTATGCTAAGACCGAATTATATTAAAACATAATACATTTGTTAATTTTCCATATTGCCTTATAAAAAATATAAATTCGATATAAATTAATATTAATATACTATATATATATATATATTATTCCTTGCCCATTATATCGGTATATATAGACGATATATACAAGTTTAATAAATATTTGATCACTTTAGAAATTGTTTCATATCGAAGTGTTCGTTTTAGCAGTATTTTTAAAAGAAGAAATTAACACTTCGTTTGCTTTTAAAGTTAACATTTTTGTGAAGTTTCATATGATGGCCGAAAAGGTCATATAAAATGTAAGAATATAATATGTGAATTTGTTGACATATTCGTGTTTATGTGGAAATATTTGCAAATAATGCCAACATATTTATAATTATATACATTTATAGATATTTGCAAATATGTAGTCCATGTTTTTATATGTTAGATCCTTCTCGGTCGCCATATATATAACACATAAACACGATGATCATCGTTATAATTACAAATATGTGCATATAAACACAAATAGATGACAACATCTTTGCAAATATGCCAAAGATATAAACATGAATATGTCGAAATATGCCAAAGATATAAATATGAATATGTCGAAATATATTAACAAATATGTGAACATATAATTAACTTATTCTTGCATATTTATTGTATATTAATTATATCCTTCTCATTTCGCCATAGTTTTTTAACTACGATATTTCAAAATTTGTGCTAAAAATTAGGAACAATTTGTCTGTGAAAATTGGAAATGATAATTTTTTAGATCTGAAACAGCTAGTGTGCTTAAAGTTTAGAACGGCTAACTTTTAAAACGATCATACTCAGTTAATAGAAAAACTTGTATTAGACAATAAATCCGACAATTCACTTTAAATTTGGCTTTATCATATACCTATCACTGTATATTCTAACACCTGGAGATAATATCAACTGTGTCATAAACCCTTTAGAATAATATATTAATTTTGACAAAAATACGTATTCGCCCATATATAGCTTTATTTTGCAAACGATTCGAGGGATAATGTATAGATTAATTATATCATAATTATTCTTGATCAGCTTATATATATATATATGTTAGTCAATACTGCATTCATTTCAAATTATATAATATTTAATAATCATTCTACATTATATTGCGTAACATATAAAATTGTAATAAATTTTGTTATTGTTTATATCCAATTAAAATATAAATAAACTATTTTTAACCCTCAGGCTACCAAGAGTGATTTTGACATCTCACATAATTATAATGACTACTATTTTATCTATGTTCAATTAAGTAACTAATCATTTTATGACTTTTGATTGCACACTGACAGGAATCGGAAAATCGCTACAATCTACACATTACGTGTTGCTATCTCTTTCTAATGCAAATTTAGTTTGATGGGAAAGCAGCACGAAATGCAAATTTAAAGTAACACACATACATAATATTGTTTGTTCAAACAACCTGTGAGAAAAACACATTATAGTGTTACCACCGTTACATGTAACGATTGTCTGTAATTTACAGACATGGTTTTTATTTTTTAAGGGTTTTATTACCTAGAATGCATATAAATGAGTGTCCAGATATATCTCATAATATATTATGTTGTTTGAGAAACTACTTTCATAAGACACAATTTCAAAATTATAATTCACGGGTCAATCTAATTATCTCGGAAATATTTTTGAAAACCGTTGTAGACTAATATATAGCAAGCAATGTTAAATCATTGGTTTCAATGAGAAATCAACATTCTACCACTTTATATCTATGTCTCCTTATTAAATTTTAGGTATTAAAAAATGATCATCAATAATATAAATATCAATGGATTATATATATTTTTTCATAAC
>JAYRBW010105558.1:0-18917 GCA_036023295.1 Invenusta paracnida
GCCGTAGTCAAAGAAGAGTTTATGATATGGCAGTATAACGGTGCGAACACATCACAAAGTTGCTTGATGAGCCACGAAGGAGCTGGATCGAGGCAACAAGACTTTGGCTTAGATACATTGATCAGGCGACGAACATCTTTGATGGTCACTGCTTTGAAATGCGAAAACGTTTTGTCACAAGATTTGGGATCGAATGTTGCATAAACATTATAGTTAGCATAGATTATTGATGTTAATTTGAAGTCATAACTTTGATTACGTTTCTTCAATGACCTGGCCATTCTTACATTGTCACAGATCCGATGATGCTCTTCATAAAATTCTGTATTTCTTCAATGTGAAAAGAAAGTTGCATTAGCTCGGTTACTTCACCGCAGCTTTTTCAATCAATACTCGTATATTGGAAATAAACTTCTTTTTTTGGCCAATTTAAGAATTTATGACGAATAAAAATTAGATATGACTACATTTTGTCAATAAACAAGCTATTAATAGCTAAGAGATAACAAGGAGATTGTTGAAAGAAACTGGGGATCAGGAAGGCGTTCAATATTATAAGAAATAAAACCATTGGTGCTGTAAAAGAGTCGACAACGGTGGATTATCGGATTCGCTGAAGATTGAGACCCGGACAAAGTTTCGGAAGACAGTTCATGAAATTATCAATGTGCAGCTGGAAATGTGGCAACCAGGTGGATTCTCAGAGATATACAGAAGAAGAAGCGATTTCTGAGGTGGGAAATATGGCTAAAGCGTTAATAGCTAAGAAACCCATGTATAATGAGGCCACTTAAATAAAGACATTCTTATTGTTAATTTGCATTAAAAAAAATTGTAAATATTTTCTCCTTCCTTACTTCTTTGATAACTTGAGAGGTCAATAAATAATGTTCTGCTCCACGATATAATTTCAGAAATATCATCGATGCCATGATGTAAATTACTTCATAAAACCATTAACAATGTGTATTAATACTTTTGTTTATTAAATTATATTTATTGTTATTGTTATTGTAAACAATAAAATCCATGAGTATAAAATGATTCTTTTCCACACACAACATTTAACATTTTATTAATAAAAGAATCAAGATTTCGATATTTATTTCATAATATTCATTGTAAAATATCTGTGAGATCAATAATAACATTCATAAATTATACTTCATTATAATGACTTTGCTTAATAGAAACATAAAAAAGTAATCCGAAATTAACAAAGCTGTGCATGCTTTTTGAATACTTTCATTAACATTCTACTACGTAATATTGCTTTTATGACGCCCACCGTGTAACATTTTTTATTAATCTGTTAGATATAGGAAAATTAATGTTTTAAAAGAAATACTGAAAGCTCAATCTTTTTTATTACTATAAAAAACTACTAAACAGTAGTTTATTGACTTTTTGTATTTGAATAGACACATTTTACATATTGCGCATGTGTGTATTTATTATTTCTTTAATCCCTTTGAAGAAATCTATAATACTATAAAGTTTTATTTCAATTATACACAATTAGTTTGGGTATCTTAAAAAAATTAAGTTACTAAATTAAATTCTAGAAACAAATAAACGCTTTTATTCCTAATTTCAATTATTAATTTTATTTTTTATTTTTCGTAAAGAATCGGTGGTTTTAAAATCTAAAACATTTCTAATATATAAGACAAGAAATAGAAGGTTCACTCAGTTTCAAAGTGAAAGAAAACTATATGTGAAGGATCCGTCTATAGTTTTGTATAAACTAATCCAACTTTATATGTATACAAATGTGGAGAAGTCAATCAGCACATCTTAATTCAAAAGTATAATATTACCGAACATATATTTATTTAAAAAATCATCAATTGTAAATATTATTACAAATGCCAATTTAAATTGTATATTCCATCGGAAAATATCTAAAAATATCTAAAAATATTTAAAATATATTTAGTTTTTCGAAATAAACATTAGCAATACTAAGACTTTTATGTCCATGTATTTTATTATATCTCCAATGGATAAAATGTTGTAAAAAAATGTTGTATTTTTTTAAATTTTATAATATAATTTTTAAATTTTTTTTACTACATACAAACTAATTTTATTAGCTGTTGACATATATAAACAACTATTTATAATAAAAAGTAATAATTAGTAAAATCAGCCAATTTTTGACGTAGCGATAGAATTACTTATACTTCTAAAAAGATTAGAAAAATATTTTTTCCGGTTTTATAAATTTTATGAAAATATATTTGTCGGTAAATTGCTTTCAAAAGACTGTATAGTGATGTTTCCTATTATTTTTTTATTACGTTTAGCTATAAATTAATTTCAGTGGAGCGCTATCATTTGACTATAATATTTAATATTTGTGAATAATACTGATGAATAACATTTTAAACGGAACCTGTAAGTATGAACGATTCTACCATTAACTCATTTGATTAATTTTTTAAAGATATTGATTTTTAGAAATAAAGACCAAGCAAGATTTAATATTTTTGACTGAAAGACATGTAAGGCTAATCATTAAGTCAACTTAAACAACGTAAAAAATAATAGAATTGTGTGAATCAATATTATGATTAAAAATTGATCCGTATGATAACTAAACATACAACTTTTAAGTTACTAATAACGTAATATATCAGTACGTTCCCGTACTTTCTGTGTATCTTTATGGCACTATTAATAGTGTTTGATAAAAAATAATACAGTTGTCGTTAATGAAAAATCGAATGTTTCAAAGTTGTCTGTAAATTATATGTAGGTACATCATGAAAATAAATAAGAGGTACCTAACTATTTTGATACTGAAACAAAAAAAGTAATAGTTTTTAACAGAATTTTAATACATTAGAATTATATTGACTAATGAAATCACTTTTATAAATAAGAAAGAAGTTTAAATTAAAATGATAATTTATTTAAATTATGGGATTATTCTAAAAAAAATCGCTTTAATAAAAATGTTTGATATATTTACAAGAAGTATGAAATAAGTATGAAATGTTAAATGCGTTTATCACAGTTAGATACAGGCACCTTCAGCATGAATTATGTTGTTCACAAGCGTAGAGTGTTAGATTTTTTCACGCGGATTTTTTAAAATAAAGCTTTGGCTAATAAACGCGGATTTTATTAAATCACCCTATATTAAAAGTAATAAAATATGTTTGTTAGTTTTCGGAATGTTTGCATTTATAACGCCTTTAAACTACATATGTGAAAGGTAGGAAACTATTTCTAAATTTTAATAAATATATTAATTAATAGCATCATCCGACGATTTTGATTTTTATAATATTGAATAAACTTAATATCAGGTATCCAAATATTTTTTATGTTTACCTTTTAATATAATTTTAAAATTATGACTTCATTTCAAATAAAAAGGGAGCGTGCACACAAATTTATTTAAAGCCGATTTTTTATTACAATTTCCAAAATCTTTATCAGAGTAATATATTTATACATTCATGGAATTGTAATTTTATTCAAATTATTTGATTTCAAACTTCATGACTGTAAATTAAATTCGACAAATATATGTGGGTTCGATTCCAGGCCAGCACATTTTTAGTTTTCCTATTGTTATTCTTTAAAATACTAAAAAGTTATGTATTTTATGCAAAAATTAAGAATATATATGAAAACAGATTCTGCATAACATAAATATGATCTAAATCTTTATTCGTAATCATTCAATTATTGTATAGTCTTGATATTTTTAACAATTCATTGTATTTTAGAAAATATATTAATATACAACAAGTAAATTATATTAATGTAATTATAAACTGCACAATTATAAATATATATGACAAAATAAAATATCAAAGTAATTGTGTGTCTGTATTTATAAATAAAATAAAATATATGTAACGAAACAAACAGTCCAACGTGGGGCTCGAACTCACATCCCCGAGATTAAAGATCGAATGTGAAAACCATCCTAACTCGAGGATTAACCTTCGAATGAGGTTGTAAATCTTCTTTTATTGTTGTTCCATAAAGAATCGTTTTGTTTTTTCAGAATCATCTTGACGAGCGTCTTATCAGCGATTTGGAGGCGCTCCTTGCGTTAGGTCGGTTTTCGCATTTCACCTTAAAAGTCTCGTTGCTTTACCGACTGAGATTACCGGGCTGATATATCCAATCATTTCTGCAATTAATGTATTGTAACTTTTGTACTATATAAGAACACAAAATAAATGGAATAAATACTTAGAATATATAAAAATAGCATAATACATTATAAATATGTACCTTTTGGATTTTGCACATAATTTAATTCAGGTCGGTTTTCGCATTCCACCCTAAGGGTCTCGTGCTTAACTGACCGAGCTAGTCGGGCTGATATATCGAATCATTACTGCAATACATTTATTGCAACTTTTGTACTATATAAGAACACACAAATAAATGGAATAAATACTTATAAAGTCTAAAAATAGGTTTATACATTATAAATATGTACCTTTCGGATTTTTGCATATAATTTAAGTCATGTATATATATATATACATACACGGTTATAAACATAGGACAATGATAAACTTATTCTGAAAGTATGTAAAGATTGCATTGAAATGTGTAAATTTGTTACCTATTTTCTCATTGAATACAAAAAGTATTTTTGGGAGGCTAAATTATTACAGCATTGCTTAAAAATAGAAAAAATAAATTTACATAAGTTAATGGCATTCAAATACCTTTCGTATCTTTCAATTAATATAATCTGTATGTGCTCATTATAATATTAAATTTTCGTATTATCAAACGATGCAGTCAAATTGACCAATACTTAATTAAATTTAGGATAATCGAATGAGATCATGGTTAGCTGACTACTTAAGGTATTATCATAAAAACACTAAATTAATCAAAATTATTTAGAAAATTGTAACGCATTGTTCAAATTTCAGTTTAAGGGTAATTCCGAACACTGTTTTTCCCTATTCCTAGATTTTTCTGTCATACTTAGACGTATAAACACAGATTTTGCATGTGAATCTCATTAATAATAGTGGCATGCAATGTCCACTACTCCTTGACTGAAAGACCGATTAACTGACCGACAGTTACCTCGTTATTTCGTATGCGCCGATAGTTTCCGATATAATTTCTTATAAAACAGCTTTTAGCGCGTGCCTAAGGCCTAGAGAAGACTCTAAAATGTGCCTGTGAGAATTCAAGATGGGTTCATTGCTTCTTACAATAAATGACATGTAAAATGTTGTGTATATGAGTAGTACTATAACACTCAAGGATGCGTGCGTTGGCGTTCTGAGATAATCTCACATTCAGAAAGAAACTCATTGATAAGCGATTGACGGAGAGTATTATTTTGTAAGGGGACAGAGGTGAAGAACGAAGAATATATGTTGATGAATGCAATTTACCCAAGGTGAAAGTAATTAAGTCGTCTGGGATGTAAGATTGTATTTAGGTAAATACTCTTCAGGTAAACAATGATTATAATTAATAGAAATATCAATTGTCTCTCATGATAATTTATCATTGTAAATTGTAAATTGTAAAATGTTATAATAGTTTTGATTACATAATGGAGTTTTTTGTGATTGTCATTATTATATTTGTGATACTTAACAAGAAGATTAATAAAATACTGTTATAGAGATGTAGGTATTATATTTAGTATGATTATAATCATAAATAAAATTTCACGAAATTAGACTGAATTGCTTAATTAATAATTATTAATTAAGCAATTCAGTCTAATTTTGTGAAATTTTATAAGTTAAGCAGAAAAATTACATATACTATATTTATTTGTACATGAAACCTTAGTCCAGTTAAATTATTTCAAAATTATTTAAATATTGCAATCTATAAACAGTAGAAAAGAGCTTCACTATTTTTTAGACGTTATACTCTTCATTATAATTTAAGAGGTTATAAGTACTAAATCTAACATTTGAATCCAAGGTCTACTTTAACTGCATGTTTTTACGCGTACATATGTATTTATAAACTTGTTCAGAAATATTGTATTATTGAAAACAAGTAAACATTATACACTTCATTTTTAAGTTAAATTACTTTGAATAATTTTTCAGTGAAATAAAAAATTAACACCTATTTCGTTTTGAAAAATTATTTTTTATATTTTATTCGATATTTTGTTTAATTTATCGAATAGTGAAAAAATCAATATTGGTATATAAGAGTTCCGTCCGCACTCGAATCCATTAAAACAGCGAAACCTACCTACATTATAAATACACCCATATGTGATCAAATCCAGGTGAAAATCGAAATTTTCATAGAAGTTCCGACATCGGTTCCCCTTTGAGAATATACCCCTGGAACAGGTTATAAGGTCGCATAATAGAGTACAAGTGAATAATATGTCAGCTTAGTTCAATTGTAACATTTTTTTGTGAAATATCATGTTTAAGTGAAAATTAGTTCCAGACTTTTACTCAAAATGACACAAATCGCTCGCTTACCGACTTGATATTGAAGTAGATATTGTGTAAATCATTTAGGTAACAATTATTCATAAAGTTATTTTTTTATATACAATTATACATTTGTGATATGTTGTAATTTATGAGATATTTTAATATTAAAGTTTTAAATTATGTATACAGACTTTATTTCATCAAAATTCTTCTTATACTACTTATATCTCACCTTAAATGACTAGTATTTTATTAATACCTAGAATTCCTTGATTATTTGATTTTGATCATCTTTTTGTTTAAACAAGTACAGATAATAATAATAACATTAAAAATTCAAATTCAAATTCAAATGTCTAAGTTCTTGCTACGTTTTTGCTACGAATAATTAGTATAACTTGAACACCCGTCTTAAAAGTTTATTAAAAACTAACTTCATTTAGTTGTATAAATAATTGTATTTTATATTACAAAAATATCTTAAATTGTGTGCTTCTAACTGCTTAATGGATAGCATCGGATAATAGTTAACATCTAGACTAGCATTCTACTAAAACTAAAAGTATCAGTTAGGATATATCTCCAAGGCAAAAAACGATTTATAATTAATACTTCACGCATAGAAAGTCAGTGTGTGTTGGAGTAGCTTAAAACAAGCATATCTTGATTATTTAAGCTCTATGGAAAAACTAACTTCAAAAAATCTTTCTGCTATAATCTTGATAATGTTTCCAGAAAGTATTTGTGGTACAATTTGTGATATACAATTATGTATATATTACACATCCTCCATAAAAAGAGTGTTCGAATATACAGATATAGAACTGAAGTTTTCATATTTTTAGTAACATGGTACACTTCAATTACATATCCTTTACGCTGAGTATAATCTTGTTAAACTAGCAACAAGCAATTATTTCAGCAACAAGTAGATATCCGATAAATTATAGACATGTATGTAGATCATCAAAGAATAGTCCAAATAATATAAGGCAATTTTAATGATTGTATTCAGAGAACAGAATATTTGAATCTTATAATGCAGATTGTGGTTGATTCTATTGTCTAAAATTTCCAGAAATGTTGTTTTGTTACTGCATGAATGATTTAGAAGGCTTTGAATATTCTCTAGGTTAGCAATATTTCTATTAACAGTAAGCCTTAATATTCAATTAATTAATTATGCGAAGAAGATTTTTTAAAATAATAATTACACCTGATGGTAGGTATAATTTAGGCTGTAGGTACATCTCCAATTAACTAACCTACTATATTCTTGTCCATAATCTAGCTATTAGATACAGCATGATCAAGCTGCTTAATATTAAGTATCTTTTGTATACATTCATTTATCTTCTACTTTATGGCTTTAGTAATCATTTCAATAATTTCTATGTACCTATCTCATTTTCTCCTGTGTTCCAAATAAAAATGTTTGTGTTATTCGCAGTATTGTTAAAGTATTATTAAAGTATTATTAAAGTATTTATAAAAGTCATATATTGATAAATATGTTGCGTACAACATTGGAGAATATTTATTACATCTTCATAACAATACAATAATGTTATTACCGCAGTATTAATTATTTAAGCAAATGACATGAATGAATAAAGTTAAATACTGTTGTGGGTCGCTAATTTTAGCTAATATATTAAAAATTCCATATTGGTCCACATTAAAATAATATCAGATGTGCATATTTTATGCTTACATTATGTCTGCGCGTTGTACAGAATTGTATACCTTAATTTTGTTTTTGTAAAGTATTTATTTGCTTTATGATTATTATAATTTTTTAATTTATTATCTATATTATTAATCATTTATTATATTCAAAATAACAGCACAAAATGACTTACTATACCATATTATTTTCCGATAAAAATTATAAATAATTATTTAAAATGTGCTTAATTAAATACACCACTTTATAGGTATGTATCAGAATATATTCCAGAAAATTAAACCGTAGACACTAATTAGACACTATCGTTTTTAGTAATAGAACTTAATATCTTGAATTACTTGAAATGTATAGTCTTATTGTTTAATATAATATGTACTTTATATATGAATTTGTAATAATATATTTGACTGTTTTGAATAAACATGGATAAAATATCTTAAATTACTCTTTTTATCACTTAGTAAAGTTATACATTGCAGTGTACGTAAAATCTGATTGCGATAATACCAAATTTTAAATCCAAATTCTTATTCTTAAAAATAGGTAACTCTAAATAGCTCTAAAAATAGATAACAAAATAAAACAGTAGACAGCACTCATTTCATTTCAAGTTACGTCTAAATTAGTTTCCAATTTGCACATTAATCCAATAGGAAATTTATCGGCAGCAAAAGTTTTAACATCTATAAAGAATTTACTACAAAATATACAGTTTTCCTCTTTATATAATAAAATTAACATACGCATGGATAATGATTTTTTGATTGCATTTTGAGTGTATTCAAAATACTGCTATAGCGTCTTTTTGTATAATATATTTTTATAAACCTTTAGCTTGGAAATATGCAGTATGTATAAATAATAATGTAGCTCAAAATATTCAAAACATACTAAATTAATGCTACTTGTCAATTTATTATCATGTAAAATTATATATATTTTCGAGCATTATGAAATATTATTGGATTACAGTTAGTAGTAATTTGTGTAACAATATACTGACCCGTTTACATACTCTTGTTTATACATTATTTATCCATCTGATATTTCTAAATAAATGCGTGAAATGTTAAGCGACTTATTTGACAGATTAAATATTTAGATATTATATTTAATTTTATATTTTAATAAAAAATATAATATAAATAAATTTATGGATGGTTTTACAGTAGAAATGGAAAGAGATCCAAATAAATGAACACTTCATATTATTAACTCTTTATGATTAAAATAGTTCATCAAGTTTTTTCAGCTTATGAATTTTACGGCATATATTATGTCATACGTGTTCTTTAGAAATTTCTTGATCTTTCCTGTCTTAACGGTCATCTATCTAGTTTCCAGCCGGGAAGTATTACATAAATATTTGAACATCAAAGCCCGCTGTGATGCTCCACAAAAACAACCATAAGATTATGCTTAAAATTGCATTAAATAACTGCTCTCTTTATTGTTTTACATATATTCTCCTCTGTTTAAAATATGGATTACTCAACGCCTCTCTGTTGTTCGTCAGTAGAGCAAGAGATTATCCGATGAGATATTGCAGGAACACACAACTGAAGAGACGAAGTGGTAGAGTCGGATTTTTGTTATCCCAACAACTAAATACGTTGAATGCTGTTATCGTGAGATTTGAGATTCCCTGTTCATTGATGGGTTCATTCAATCTACAATATCAAAGTCACTCTACTATCCTTTGAAAGCATTTTACGTCGCGTAACCTGAATATTACTCAGAATAAGTTGTTGATGTTTAATTATTCAACTATAATTTAATAAACCTTCCTCCCTTTTTTGTTTCCCAGGTATCGGTCCCCACTTACCAAATGAAGCAGTCATTTTCTGATCGCGATACGAGGCGATAGATTCCGCTCACACTGGCCGACGATCTTTGTATTTGTTAGCGCCTTTCTTCTGGCTTATCCCGCTTATCGGCACCGACCCTGATTCGCCTCGTTGCGAGGGCATTGATGGTTGATGAAGCATGTTTCAAATCGACTGGAGATATTTCCCCACTGATTGAAAACCTGAATTAAGCTCTTCACTCTAAACCTGTTGATGTTGGTAGATTTCTATTTGATATTTTAATTATTATTAGAAAGGATGTACCGTCAGAACTAGTGTATACCTGTCACAAAGTTTAAATGCATTTTTGGAAAGCATCAGTTTATTGATAATGATCTGAGCAAAGATATTTTGACATAGAACAATACGGTTTCGTATACAAGTTTGATGCTTTTAATACCCAAATTAAGTTTACAATTACTGGTGCAATTGTGATATAATATATCCCAATAATTACAGTTATGAACAGAATTTTTAATAAAAGTTGAGATTTTTCAAAGGTTATTGGAGACAACATATACCAAACTATATAGTAGTTAATTTAAATAAAATTAGTAAAATAATGTTAGATAAAAACTCTCTATATAAATCGGAAATAATACTAGGTATCAGCAGTAATTAGATTGATAACGGCTAGTACAGGTACTAACCGAAACGTATCCAGAAATATATTTTATTTATTTACAAATTGTGAGTTTTTACTGTTTTATTAATAGCACTGAAATCAGTGTTTTTACTACTCTATTTACTAGGTAATACTGCTTTATTTATAATGGTGTAAGTTTTTATAAGTATTGAGGTTAATTGAATTTGAAATATAATATGTATAATATTATCTCCTTTAACTGTTAGAGCATATTATACTAAGTATTTTGGATACGTTTCATAAAAATTAATTATAAAAAACAGAGCTTAAAAGGGATTTATTAAAATATTGAAAGATGAACATGGTTATGCACCTAACACCCACGATAATTGCTTCTATTGATAAAGGCAAAAAATCTGCCTACAAAATTGGTTTATTCCAGAAGATAGTTATACTAATGTCAACTTTATGCTAATGATTTTCCCCTGTTAGACATCTGTATGATAAAAATGCCAATAAATTAATCAATTCATAGAGTAATAATTACAGCTTATTTTTGGAAGCTAGACAGACAGATATAAGCCTCGGTATATTTAATAGAACACAATTAAGCCTGAAATTTTGTTTTAAGTTTGTACAAAGATTGAAAATATTCTTTTCAATAGACAAACGTAAAACTAAAAAAGTAATAATAAACGTGAAAGTTTATTTAAACTTATTCAGTATACATAAGAACATATTACATAATGAAATCTTTATTTGATATATTTTTAAAGAAACACGCTTTAAATAACAAATTCTGTGAAAATATGTCTATATATGCATATTTAAAACCATAGATATTGGTTTTACTCTATATATACTTATATAATTGTATTTATTGATTAATTTCTATGATTAAAACAATATAAATGCAAAAGAATTTCTTTTTTTAGTTTCAATTTTTTTGTAACAGAACTTTTTGAAACTTAATTAATGTCCAATTCCTTGAATGATTGAGCATTGTTCATCAGCTTCCTAAATTCCATTTCTTGTTTCTTATTGCTAATTATTATAAAGCTTACTCGTATAAAGAATTCAGTGAATAATTTCTTTTATTCCAATTCATGTCTTTACAAATCGAGAAATGGTGAAATTACTGAAGATGTTTTGTCCATGAACTGTATATACAGCGTTCGTGCATTCAAACTTGTTTTGATAATTTCATTGTTCATTATTTTTAACTATGTCGCCTTAGGCTATACAACGTCCTTGACAATAATAGATTAACATCACATATTTATTTGAAGAATAACCTTTGCACTCGATTACTTTTACACTCGAATAATGTTTGCATTTACATTTACTTCAACAATTAGTCCGTGTTATAAGAAAAATATGATTTAAAAAGTACAGATAAAAACTTAAATCATGTAATTAAAATTTAATTTAATACCGAACAATTATGCACGTTTTTGTTAGTAACATTTTCATTAACATTTCCTAAGTAAGATATTAATTTAGTTGCATATATATATGTATATGAAATAAAGATTAAAGTATTATAGCCTTTCTAAAAATGTTCAGTAAAAATATATAGAGAACTGTATATAAGTAAGGTAATACTTTTTTAATAGATGTGCTTTTAGAGGAAATGTAAATGAAATCAAACAACCGAATAATATTCATGTTCTAAATTTTGAAAATGTTCAATTTATTAATGCAATGGACATTTCTAATTCTTATTAAAAATTAAACTGAAGTATATCATATAGAAAATATTATTGAATACATCAAATAAAATCATTTATTGCAATTTATATACTAAACTGTTATAATAATTTATTTTGGAAAAAGCAGTGTTATATACAATGCAAACAAACAAATTATATATAATTTTAAGGATGGCCAAAGTCAATAAATTAAAGTTATCCAAATTTGTAAGTTTAAACTTAATTTAATTTAATTTACTAAAAATAACATGTTGTTACAAAATATTACCAGAATAGTATAATAATAACTATACTTATCTACTGGAATTAATATATTAAAAATTTACCTAACATTACAAGCTCTTATATATTATATGTAATGTATATGTTAGGAATATTTATATATATTGTTTATTAATAAAAATAATTACACTGCGCGTGTACTCCAAAGTACACCAATGTCATTTAATGCAGTAAAATGATTTGTACGAAACATACTTCAAGATATTTAGATAGTCTGTTAAACAGATATTATTACGTTTAAAAAAGGGAAATATTGATATCTAATTGATTAACAACCGATTTCTAACTGCAACTTCCATGTCTCAAAATACATATCAAATAGCAAACTTTTACACAATTTTCCAATAATGGATACTTAAACATTATCGTTATCACTTGTTGGAATGGTTGTTATATAACCATTGTTTGTTTGGACTTGTGTGTCAGCAGACTTTGTTTTGCTAAAACGACAATAAAATGCTTTTACAGAAGGTCTTATTTACAATTAAAATCAATTGAAAAACATACCACAAAAACGATTTCAACTGTTGCCGCTATTTTGGGAGTAAAAAAACTTGCGCGCCACCAAAGGATTATTTTTAGCGATATAAAATATTTGAATTTGAGCTGCTTACATAATAATGTTGATTGTGTTGGTTCACATTATGAGTCTCAGTGCTCAATAATGTGCCTCAGCTAACAGGGTATTGACATGTGCCAATGGCACGGCCTTCCTGTGTTTACCCGCAGATCTACCAGATTTTAGTTTTCCCCAAGTTGAGGCCTTCACTAACAAAATTATTAGTATTATTTCCTTCTGAGCAAGCAGGATAATATGTCACCCGTCATGTCTTTTAGTTCAGTCGTTATATTTATAAGACGTGTGTAGTCATTTTTATTTTCTTTCCTTGAAGAAAGCGCCTTCATAAACTTGCCAATGAGTGAATGACTACATCATAATAACCCGTCGATCGCTGTAGCTTAGTACATACATAGCTGTTACTTGGAGCTTGTGACGGGGAAGTTTTGAAGTTGTTACTGTAACCCCCGCCGTGTTCCTTAAACTAACAAACAAGGCCTCGGGTCTCTCTCTCTTTCTCTCTCTATGTGAAGAGTCATCAGTCAGTTCAGTGAAACTTTGATGGCCTCCGACGACTTTCAAGGTGTGGTTGCTCTCCCTACTTCTCAACATGTTGGAATATTGACTCATGACCTCTGACAAATTCCAAATTGAATACCGCTTGTGGAAGCCTCCTCATTTAGCTAGTTCATAACTGCTCTTGTCGGGGTATTTGTTTGTCTATTTGATCCTAAATAGGATAGTTTTCGGTAAATAATGAAGGTAGTAAATTGTAATTATTGGGAATTAATAGAGTTCGTAAGTGGTTCACAAGCCAAATTAAATGTTTACAAATTTCTGCTTAGTGAAAAATAAATAAATATTTTAATTCGATTCTTTTTATGAGAATTATATATAAATGAAATTTTGAACATAAAGTTTTAAATATTTTCATTGAATTTAATCAAAATTATCCTATATATCCCATATATAAAGGATTTTATATATTGAAGTAGCTACATAGATTTATTACAATTAAGAGAAATAATAATCATTGTATCAAAGTATAATTATGGCAATAAATTATAATATCCAATACAATCATATGAATTAGTAATAAG
Source organism: Invenusta paracnida (assembly GCA_036023295.1). Classification (NCBI taxonomy): domain Eukaryota; kingdom Metazoa; phylum Platyhelminthes; order Proseriata; family Coelogynoporidae; genus Invenusta; species Invenusta paracnida. The sequence goes on from JAYRBW010105558.1 coordinate 14,199, forward strand.
CCAAACATTTTCCTTTAAAATCCCTGTTAATTTGTATATATTGTGTATTTGTGATAAGAACAAGCATTCCTAAAATGAAAGAGATCTGCTTATAAATAATGAAATAATTAAATGAATTACTTTTATTCTCGCTTATGCAACAACATTTAGATAACGCAAAATAATCAAGGCATGCCAATTCAAATATCCCTTCCTTTGATTTTAGTTTCGTCTGAATTTAGAATTTATCACAAAAGCGAACTTGTGATCAGTATAGTGTATTGTTCACATGCAGATAGATATTAACGCAGATTTTTAGTAAAATATCAACTGGAAATGTCAATCTTTATCGTCAACCAGATGTGTTGCTATCTTTTCTTAGTCAAATGCATTGACAGTCTTGATTAACAAATGCGTGAATATATGCATACTCCGACATTGTAATTCACATTCACATGTGTACATAGCGATATATATACATATATATACTTATATATAGCCATATAACTTGCATAAAAATGTAGACCAAATCAATGCAATTAATCTGGGCGGTAAATTCACGACAGCTATACAAACACTGGACTACCTACTTGCCTAGTATACTAAATACATGCGCATACATGGCAGTCTTTCTGGATACTATAGATGTGACTTTGTTGCTTGGTGGTGTCGCTTACTGCAGCATCTCTGTGAGAATCATATATTCTGACATATCGTTTAACGACTCGGGGAGTTCTAAAGACAAAATATCCAGAAACCTCATCCCCTCGGGGATTTAAGACTGGAAACTTACATGACGGAAGTCTGTGATTATGAGTGCATGTCATCGTATACTACGCATACCTAATACATGTTGTTATGCGGAGTTGGTTGAAGTTTTGCAGTAATGTCTGCGTCATCTGATGTGCAATGATCACATAACACAACTACGCTTGTATAACTAACATATCTTATAAACTTCTTCCATGTCTATAATATAACCATGACAAATTTTGCAAGGTAATACCTTTTTGTAGAAAAAAAATCACGAAAAAACATAAATTAACACAAAGTCATGTCCACTTGTATGGAAAAAAGTAGGACACAAGAATAGCACTAAAATGTTGTAATGCAAAGGCTTTCTGATGGCTGTGCTATAATTCTATTCTGATGTAATAACCCATCGTCAAGTAGAAATGCTCGACTGAAATTTCAATATCAGCCCAAATCGAAGACATCAGGAAATGTGGTTGAAGGATTGCAGAAACGGAAATTCCACCATAAAAAAGTGTCGACAAATTGCCTGCGGGAGTTGACTTATATGTAGATGCTGAAGGTGGCATAAATTCTCTCTGCACACGTAGTGACGAAATCAATGAGACCATCGGAGTGATTATTATACTCTTATGAAATACAGGTAGCTGCTAGAACATTATGCATGCACGTAAGGCTCAGAAGCCTATGACCTCCACTATTGCATACACCGAATGTTGTACAACTTGTGTAATCGCCAAGGTGTTAAGTAAACGAAGGCGTCTCGTTCCATGTTCGTTTATTTTGGCCGTATGTGTGTGCATGTATTAGTAATGTAAAGTAATAGTTAAGGAAATAGTGTCCGTGACAGCGGTACATGTGTGAACGCTGGTCGTCACCTTATGTATGTGTGTGTGCTGTTAAAATGATTACGTAAATTACTTTCCCAATATGTGGTTACGAAATATGGAAGTTTATTCGATGTAAAAAAGTGTGCGAATGATATACAAAAACACCTCAGCTGTAGCGGCTGTTTAGGATTACTTAACCCGGTTGTTGCATGTAGCTTACTTAATAAACTACTATCATGCATGATGATGATGTTTATAGTTGGGTAATGATTTCTTATATAGAAAAAATGACTACATTTTTTGGTTTCATACAAGTGTGTTAGAAGCATAATTTAATATACTAATATATATATGTATGTACATATATGACTTTCAGTGTATCTTGGGTAATACAAGACTAAATTGGTAATAGGTAAACTGTGCGTGTAACTGTCACTTGGAATAACAGGAGACATCAGTAAATTCTCTACTGATCGCCATAAAATATCCATTTAATATAATTATGTGTCAACTAAAATCTCTTGCCTTATTAGCCATTAATATATTCTAGGATACTTAGCCAAAATTAAAAGGCAGCTATCCTAAGGCACTAAAGATCTGTTAGTATTATTGGAATAATATTCTATAATAATTGTATTGCTTCAATTAATTTCAATATCAATATTTCAGATAATTACTGATAATTACTGTTAAAAGAATAGTACTACATTGTAAAATTAAGAGAAACATATAGAAATTTGACAAATTATGAGACAAAATTTGAACAAAAATTAAACGATTGCGGCCAGGATTTTGTGTCAACTTTAAACTTATAATAATTATGAGTAGAAATCAATTAAACACCTAGGCTGTACCGAAATAAATGAGCGGCTACAAAAATAAAATAATAAATTTTATTATATAAGTTAACACTAGAAGGGCGAAGCCGTCATATGACGCATTTTTTGTACTTTTTTTATAAAATAAAAATATTAACACATCTTATTTCTTATTCTTCTCGACATATTTATCCCCTAAGCCTTATTTACAACTTCCTATTTAAAAAAAATATATCACCCAAAGTGGCGGAGATATTGATAAATATACCTAGAAAGGCGAGAGCGTCATATGACGATATATCAAAATAAGTAAACAAAAGTAAGCCTATCAAATTGTTTTTGTTTTTTTTACAGAGATAACATCATATTTTTCCATGTAGTGTCATATATGTATTTATTTATATAATATTATAAAAAATATTCATACATATGTACATATTAGATTATAATACAATATATGTGGAAATAATATAATGTATAGTCACAAACGGTCAAAATGTTCAAACTTTAGGCACAATTTGTGCAGATAACAAACGTTGATGCCACAGATGTCAAGAATGTTGAAAAGTACTGCTAACGGCCAGTGACGACATCCTGACTTTGTAGATAGTTGCCTGGCCATACTATCCAGCATATCAACGCCTGCCTTGTTTTGGTTGTAGAAGACAATTGATTCCGGCTTCTTTTTTCCTTCAACAGAGCATTGGGTAACAGTGTGGGTAGTTGACAAGATGTGTACCACTTTGTTTCGCTTAGCCTAGTATCGGGTCAAATTGAGGTCTCCACTTTGTAGGAACACTGACATGGAGTGCAAGGGGCTGTGGAGGAGGGAGTTCACGTCTGTTAGCCCGAACAGTACCCACGAGTGTTGTTCGTTGTCGCAGAAGTTGTTCAGCGAGTAACTTAGATGTAAAAAAATTATTCATGCATACATTGTATCCTTTATTGTAAAAGGGCTGCATTAGGGTGGTGACGACATGAGTAGGAAGTGAGTTCACTCGTTGTTGATCTTGTCCAACATATGGCTTCATCGCAAGACAGTATTTGGATTCGACTTCAGCCAAAAGCCAAAATTTGATACCAAATTTATCAGGTTTATTTGGCATATACTGGAGGAAGGGACATCTCGCCTTAGTTGGGAAAAGCTGTTCATCCACAGTCAAGAAAGCCTTTGGTCGGTAAGCTCTTTGAGCATTGTTTATAAATTGGTCCAAAATAGGTGATACCAGGCAAAACTTGTCATTCATTAAATTTGCTCGGCGATCTCTTCGATTGTCAAAGCGAATAAACTTTTTGATTTCGCAAGCCCTATCTCGAGTCAGTGTTTTATTGAATGTAGGGCAGCCCAGTTTCTTGGACCAGAGCTCTTTGAAAGGAAAGTTGCGTTGATTGAGCAGACCTCGGAGATAAAGTATACCAATAAATGTTTCTATATCTTCATCAGTGACATCCCAGTCTGGTTAATTAATATGGGCAAATTCTTTTGTGCATTCAACGATATGCTGGATCATCCAATTATCGAAGAGTAATCGCCACGCATTGAGGGGTGTTTCAATTATATTGCATATTCTTGTAGGACCACTTCGCTCAGTAAAAACATTACGCCGGTTTTGGGGTCCTCTCCTGTTGCTACCTGGTTGGATCAAATGCCACTGTGTTCCATCCCTTCCTTGTTGAGGTGGCAGATCCTCTTCTGCACGAAGTTGTTCGTCTTCACTCGATTCATCGTCTTCACTGGCTTCATCCTCTTCTACAATTTATTGTGCTTCTACATCGCTGTTATGATCAGAATCGTCACCAGAATCGTCTGAGGCTAGGGCAAGAATCCCTTCTAAAACTTGCTCTGCAGTAAGTATTTGTCGGGCCATAAACAAAGTAGGTATAATAATGAAAAATAAATTATATTGAAGTATGAAATTGTCACAAAATAATCAACCAAGTTTCTTGCATCAATTTATGTAGATACAATATATAAGTGAGTTGAACTCATTATAATCATATTATAATCAATTTATATATATAAATTTTATAATATGAGTATATACATTTGATTGATTATAATCTATGTATATGTATACACAAGTAAATGAATACAAGTATAGCTACACAAATTAGGTAATAATAAACATTATAATTCAAGTTGCTTGAATCAATTTATGTGCAAAATAATATTATATTTATAAGTAAGTTAAATTCATTAAAATTATCATTACACACAAATCTAGACATTTGATTATATAATAAGTGGTAACCACTAAAAATAATCAAGTGTACCAACTCGTATTATAATAGTTATCTGTTTATTATTTTTATTATCGATATCAGTAATTTATTGATAT
>JAYRBW010105569.1:0-18917 GCA_036023295.1 Invenusta paracnida
CACACCCACCAAAAGATACATGCCAGACGTTCGATTTCATCACCACTGAACTCTATTCTACCTTATGGTATCAATTATAATTGGTTCGCTTTCCAGCTACCCTCGACCCCCTGGGCTCCCGGTCTATAAAGGCTATAATGTGATTTCTTTTTTGACAAACTTAAATTTCATAAATTGTCTATTGTACCATTTTCAGAGGACCACATAGTTGAGGGAAGGGGTTTTACTCTTAAATTGAATATATATTTCCCAGACAATTAACATCTCCAATTATATGAACCATAGGTAGTTCCTCTATAAGTACATTAACATAGAATATAGCATGTCATTATATGTCATGGTATACATATGCATATATGTCTGCGTGTATGTATATGTAAAACATTGCATAACCTGAAAATATTTATTTTAGTACTCCTTTAATGTGAAATATAAACCATCAGAAATTCACAGTAAATGTTATGCCTGTTTTGTACGAAAGGGTGAAATCTAATAAACAACAATCTCTGGAAGAAATATTATTTCATATTTTAACTTCTTCTAATATCCCAATTATCTCGCGTGCAGCAAATGTCGAACTAACAGTGTTGTTGTATTTTTTCTTATATTTCTTATAATTTTGATATACATTTATTTAGTCATAAATCATATTTCTTATAATTCATGCATTCTTATATAATGCTTATATATATACTTATTACATATGTTCTGTACTTACACCATAGTATTACACCATACAAATTTGTCACGTCTATTTCAACTATGTTTCGCGCAAACACCTCATGTGATTTTTTTCTAATTACTACATTAAGAATTTTGAAATATATACTCTTTATTTGTTAATAAGTAGAACATTACATTAACGATTTAATTATATATTAGGTCACTTCACAATCGGATTAGATTAGATTAGATTGACCGCACGGTTAGACATTTTATTTAGTGGCGCCAGCAATTTACGTTTTGTCCAATAAAATCACTTTAATAATTGCAGAGTTTCAATCTAATCCAAATTGTGAAGTCAAATTTTCAATCCGAATTATCTCGAAATGTCCACGCATTCCCGGCAAATGATTGACAGCTAGAGTCTAATCGCAATTCAATCGCGCATGGAAAACGCTTGACTGTAGCATTCTATGCTTGATACAATTTTAATATCCTATGTTTTAACATACAGGACTTATCTAACTACCTGCTCGTCAAGCGTTTTCTAATCGAAATGACTTCACAATTTGGATTGGTTTAAGCGAAATTATAGAAATTATAGACAAGAAATGAACTCAAAGGCAATCAGTTATATATAAATAAAGTGTTTAAATTTTGTTAATTTTGTTGAAAGTGTCGTGTTATTTTTTATTCCACCCTTAAAATTAAAAAAAGTTGTTTAATTTATTTAAAAAAGTTGTTTTTTGCCTAATATCTTATTGTCAGTTGTATAAAATTTGAGTTGCATTTCACTTAATTTAATCAAGTCAAAGTGTCAGCAGCAATATAACTATCTTCGTTACTAATTAGTGGAATATAACACAAATGTCACCTATCTAGCTAATGTATTTCTTTGAGTGACACATCTTACTAATTATTAGTTTATGATATGCAACGATAGAGTATGTCAACTTCATTTACTCTGTGGAATAAACCATAGAGTAATTATATAATCACTTTAATTATTATTAAAATTAATTAATTTTTAATAACTTAATTTAATTTAATTATTACATAATTATATGTATATTAATTTATACATATAGTAGGAGTCAAAAGAGTCATACAATTAATCAATGTTATAGATATTGAATAATATAATCAAAAACATACCTATATAAGTTGTATAAATCTTAGAGTATGAACAACTAATTATTTATATAAAAATTTAAATAAGTAACTAATAATAAATAATAATCTAACTAGTTATTTAGATCATATAAATATAAGAGATCTCTATGGTTTAGATTTGAGACATTGTGGTATAATCCATAGTGTAATTAAACATAGAGTTTCAACTCTTATCGATTATGTACGTGGTTTAAAACTACGTAGGAGACAAAACAGCTCTTTCAAAATAAAAATAAAAAATCACAGCAGTTGAATCGTTTATGAGTAGTAAAACAGTTTTAGATGTGAATGAAATGATTTTTTTGCAGATAACTTACGTATTTTAATGTTGCTTCAATGTAGATAATATTTACTCTTAAAATTAATTTAATACAAATAGTTAATACTACTTTTATGGGACTCATTTATTTACACGTTTAATTACTATATGGTATAAATCTAAGAAAGTCAGTGACAAATTAAATTTCAGCCATTTTATGGAATTTTTTGTTTTTCTCATAGATATTTGTTTTAATTTTTCTATAGATATTGAAAGATAGTGTTACAACTCTTCTTGATTATTGATAGCAGTTTAATACTATTATTTTCTTACACAAAAGATTTTGAAAATTAAAACTATGTGTTGTAAACATTTAGATACAAATGCAGCAAACTATATTTTAAAGATTCGTGTGACATATAAACATTTTATAATTCTCTTAAATTAATTGGATATACCTAGTTATTATGATTACATTTAAAATTAATATATAGTATATAGTATATAAAGTAAAACAAAGGTCGGGGTAAATCTATATCTATGTGTACCACCTACTACATGAATGCCTCATAAGACAAAAGAAAAAGCACATAAATGAATCAATATATATACATATTTACATATATATACAAAATCATAGAATAATTCAACATAGAGTTTTGACTCTTTTTTACATATATCACGCTGTACATTTTTTATTAGAAAATCGTTTTCATTTATATATCTCTATGGGTATATCCCTATATTTATATCCCAAGAGTAATTGACAGAATAATTAATCATAAAGTTTCGACTCTTTTTGATTTTGTTTGCAGTTTAATACTTTTTAAACACCCGTTTAAATACCCGATAGTTCTTGCAAAATATTGTGTTTAAAAATTCACAGCAATTAAATCGTTTATATAGTAAAACAGTTTTAGATATACAGGCAATACATTAGATTTTACAGACAAGGTACATATTTTAAAATTGTATGAATATACATGTATGTATATATTTATATATGTATATTTGCTCTTAAAATTACTTTAATAAAAATATTTTATACTACTTTTGTCTACCCATTTACATGAAATTTATTAAAATAAAACGATTTTATAATGACAAAAATATACAACGTGATGTATATGAAATCAATAAGAGACAAACCTTTATGTATAATTACTCTATGTTTATATCTATATGGTGAGACACGCAAAAATGTAATTAAGTCCACTTAACATTTAAATAGTTGATCGTAACACTCAATATATATAGAAAAAATCGATAACATTTTCCATTTTACGCTTTCATTTCGTATTGACTTTTTTTAAATCTAGGAAAAAAAATTTTTAAACCTATTCGATTACATTATTCAATATCGATGTATTCAGTTAAAAAATTAAAAAATCAAAACAATAACGATTCGCGATCAATAAGTACGGCAGAAACTCATTGTGAAACAAAATATACATATTAACCGGATATTTTCTTTATCAGACCCAAATTATAGAACAAAAAATTCGTTAAAATTGCAATAGATTTTATTATTTGTTTTCATGTAACTCTTGTAATAATGCTTTTTAACAATTGAAGTCCATTTTACCTTTAAAAAATGTACATCCAAATGTGAAAATCATAGAGTAATCATTACTCTATATGGTTTAAATAGTATTGAAATGTTAAATTAATCGATAGGTTAATTATATCTTCCGGCATTTTGGTTTATGTTTTTATTTAATATTCTCATTTATGAGCGGTTTTGTTTTAAATTTCACTTTCGTTTTTAATAACTGAAAATGACTCAATTTGAGATGGAACATAGCCGGTCAATAAATGTTAATGTGGATCATTTTGATTTTGAAGAATAATTTTAAGAACTAGATGTTTAGGAAAAACATTTTCTTTCGATAATATTTGGAATATTCTATATTTTACCACTGTACATTGAATCCGATTTAAACTTTCCGTTTTGGGTATATCTTATATAGTTTTACTTTGATAAGCATGTGAAATGTATTTTTAAAATTAAATATTGACAAAATCCTAATTTCGGTGCTTGGAATGTTTTAATAGTTTTGTTTTTTGCTTGACTAAATTGACATTTCAAAGTAAAATTCAATTTATCTCGTTGTTTGTGCTACCGTAATAAAATGAATAGTCTATTTAAAAAAAATCAATGCAAATCAATAATATATATTACTTTTATATTATTTTTATTACGAAATGATGTCTATTAGCCATTAAGTAAATCAGATGTTTATATAGTCACTTCAAAAATATACCATTCTAAGTATGTCAGAAGAGACGATATCCAATATTATAGAAAATGAAATCGTATCAGAAGACCTGAAAATACAGACGAACACAAACCACGAAACAAACAATCCATTAATGATACCATTTGCTATGAAACAAACGACTCGTAGAAAAAGTAGCAGTAACAATACCATCCCAAATCATCGGATAAGTAATACTGATCTCAACAGTCAACACAACATAGTGCAATCGCAGTCGTTGTTGCAAGTGTCTCCAGATATTCTTTCCACAGCGACTATTGGCGTCGCACTAGAACTTTCTACGGTACCCCTGCAAGATATACTGCAAGACAATTTAGTAGCCGCATCTACCATTAACATTTGTGATGCAGGCGCAGGCTATGGCGCAGCCATTGTCCCGGTTGTTTCAAATTCCATTGGGGAATCAACTATAGTGAGATCTGGGACGCCCCCAGTAACACTGGAACATTCTCTAGAGAACTACCAATGTGTCATCTGTTGGGACGTGGTCATCGATGCCTGCACCCTCGTGTGCTCGCACACATTTTGCACATACTGTATCTACAGGTGTGTTTCGAGACGGCCACGATGTCCTGTCTGCCGGTATCTTGTCGTGGGGATGACCGCGGATCGGGAGATCGATGTTAAAGTGGAAGCGGCATTAGCGACATGCTCCAATGCTCGGCAGAGGATGGAAGAACGGGCACGGGTACGGGAAACCCGCGCTCGGGATGCGGAGATGTACAGGGAGATAGCGGCTGGAAGGGGTGCTGGTCGTGGTGGAGAGGACAGTAGCTTCAATTCGGAGTTAGACTCCATACTGTCAACTGAGGAGGACACATCTGATTCAGGTAGGCGTCGTGCGGTATAGTTAACTGTAATTGATTAGCTGATGGAAGACGTATTTAAAATGTAGAAAGTAGTTTTAGTCTATGAATTGGTAACTTTCTACCTATGAGAAACTGGGAAATGTCGATATTAAAGACCGGGCGCAAAATTCATTTTAATTGTTTTAATAATATGTTAGATTGACAAAATTCTTAAATACTCCTTATCCCTTGCTTGGCACTGGAATATCATTGAAAATTCTAAACTGTAGAAATAGTCTACAATTATCATTTAAATAGTATTATTACTTTATAGACACAACCACATTACATTTTTCAAATAATGCTTACTTTTTTCTAAATAATGGATTTAAATTTTAATAACATACGTATATAATTAAATAATTTTACATCGTTTTTTTATTATTTTTTAATCCTTGATTTTGGTGAACAAATCTATTCTTTCAATGTAGCATATAATAGTATATTGATGTATGTATTTTTTTATTTTCATACAAAACATAATATTTATAAAACTATATAATGTATGGTTTCACACTAATAATCATACATACATAACTACAAGTTGAATTAGCAGTACGGGGAGAGTGGAAGAGTCCGTCTTTCTCTCCAGCGGCCCATCCAATCCATTCTGAAATACATTCAATACAACAGCATGTACACAATGTTTAAAGAAAAAAATTGTAGCTAAGAAACAAACCAAACGATTGGTCTGCGGTTAACTATAGAAGCCAGTACCACCATCTGGTATCGGATTATATTTAATTTATTACGCGCAATATATATGTATACTATTATTAGATTAAATAATTCAATTTTATAATTTGCTTACAGTAAGCATAGTCAAAATTTGAAAATTTGTCAGATGTAAACCTCGAGACGCATGCAAACATAGAGTAATATACTATGTTATTATTACTCTATATGCATGCAAAATTGCTTGCTTTGTTTTAAGTTGTTTTAAAAGCGAAAAGTGAAATAATTATTCCAGAATAAAAGATATTTGTTTTCTAAAACATTTCGAATTCTCCAAGTAGCTTATCAAAGGCTATATTATTGTTTGGTATGATGATGATAATATTAATTGAACGGGAATGTTATAATTAGACGCTGTCAAAATAGCTTGAATATAAAGTCTTAATTATCATCGAAAAACAGGTTTTAAAACTTTTAGAACAATTTTATACGGATTTTGTAAAACTTTAGGCATACAATTATGTAATGGATTATATGAATACATTCTTTTGGTAATATTTTAATTTGACTAAATTATATATATTAAATGCAATACATTTTTCTATAATATATATTACTATTTACTAGTATAGTATTAATAACTGTACTATATTTACGATTTATATAAATTATTTTATCTGAAATGACCTATATATTAGCTTTAGTTTTTAATTGCATCTGTTGCACTTAGTTGCATTTAGTTGCACCATCTCCAAGAAATTTCCGTTTTAAAAATAAATGTAGATGCATCTATAGTAATATGTGTAATGTATTTAAAGAAATTTCGATTAAAGGTGCTTCCTATATATCAGTAATGCAAGTGGTTTGGCTTTGTTTTATTTTCTTAAAACATTGGAAATCAAAACAAAAAACTTCTTCTGTAAAATTGACAGCCATAAAAGAGCTCAAAGGTAAAACATTTTAATTTAAAAAGCATTTTAACTATGTATATTCTTTAATACATTTGAATACATATATTTACAAATATTGTATGCAATTACATACATATTTGATTAATTTAAAAATAATAAATAGTAAAAAATTTAGTATCTAAAAGTACAAACGAATAGGCTTAATAAGCTATTATTATCATACTTAAAGTAAAACATTCCTCTTAATAGTGCCAAAATATCATAACAGCATATTAATTGTCTACTTCAGTATGATTGTAAAATGTAAAATTTGAAATTATTTAATTTTTATTAATAAAAAATAGCGATTACTTGTTTGATATGCTTATAAAATGATTTAATTTTTACAAACAAGTGAAGCGCAATATTTATAATGAAAAATAAATATTTGACTTTTAGTATATTTTTGAATAATATATTTCTTTTTTGACATTCAATAGTCTCATTAAATGCTTCACTAAAATGTAACGCATCTAAATTTTTAAGAAAATAAAAATTAAAAAAATCTAAAAAACGGTTAAGGAGGATACGAGTAATAAAAAGCTATTGTTGTACATATTCTGACTTGTAATTAACTAATTGTTTATTTATTTAAGTTGATATAACCACAATGATGTCGATCAAAATTATTTATTGTAACATAGCATATTATTTTGATATCAATATACGACTCAAATGGATGTTTTTTTGATTTTTTTAAATAGATAAGTTTTTTTCAATAATATATTTAAATAGTACAATTGTATATATCAAAATAAAAACGAATGTATCGCAAAATAAAAAGCCAAGAAACGAGCTCCTCCAAAAAAAATGTTAAACTGATATTAATGATATGTATAGTGCACCCATTGAACAATTGATATAAAATGGCGCTACGATTTAATTGTTACTTTGCTTACTGTTAACATGCATAAATACATAGGTCATAGTGAAATATTTGTGCATCAAAATTGGAAAATTCATAAACATATAAGGACAAAGAGTTAAAACAAAATTCTTGGAAATAGATTCACAGATTAATAAATTTACAAATTTTTATAAAGCTCATATAAATACATGTTTAGTTATTTGATAATAAGTTAATTAATAAGTTATATAATAATACAATTAAATTGGTATCATTTTCTAAATTCTAAATTTTATATTTTCTTTTTTTTAACATCTTTTTTTACTTTATTCTCTTTTTATCGATTACGTTTGTCTTTTATCTTCATTTCTTTCTATGTGTAAATTCTAATTAATATTTTATCTTTGTCATTTGCTTTATTCTTGTGTCTCCTTCTCCTGCTTTTTTTCTCTTGTTTATACTTTTGATTCAAAATGTGTTATCAATAGATTATTATTATTATATATTAGGTAAGTACAAATGCGATTTTAATCTACTTAGATATAATAAATGTTTAGCTAAAATTTTCGTAATATAATGCTATCAGCGTAACTAATATGCCTATAAAAATAATAATACATTTTATGAGTATCCTGGCATGCATTAATTCGTAAAATAATTATATATCATTAAGTTTGCTCTTTAATTGTTAATAGTAATTACTTGTATTAATATTTGTAATGTGAAACATATCATGCTAAATTAAGTAATAATGGATTAAACGGTGAAATAGTGTATTTTAATAACAGTAGTATATATAGTATATTTGTCTTATAAAAATCGAGGGATTAAGTACAAGACATTAAATTAAGACCGACAAAAGTAAATTACAAAGAGGAGGACGAAAGTTGACTAATAGTCAGGTGTAAGCGAAATACTTAAGTGAGTACGTTAGGAAGCTGCTTTGGAAGCAGAGTATGTTGTATTTTGTGACTAAAGTCGATGTTTTGGCAGAGCTGTGGATTTGTTCTAACTTGACGATATAGGGCCCGAGGATATCGGAGATTCAGTATCCTTTTATTATGGACTTGAAGAATTTATTACACAGCTACAGGTCAGTTATTTCTTTGTTTTAAGTATTTAAGGCCACTATGGACAGGAAGTGATCAGGATATAGGAAAGACCTGTGTTATTATTCGAAGTACGCGGTGCTGCTTGGATGGTCTCGATCTTGTCAAGTGGTTTGGGAAGTTTGTATACCAGACTTAATATGTTGTTGTTAATAAAATGCAGTCTATTAGAACATGGTAGTTAATAATTTCTACTGGGATAATTATTATCGATATTTTGTAGCAATTCAAAGAATCATTATGTTTAACACTTAAGTAAACTCCTCTACTTTCTTCTCTTTGACAGATTTCACCGACTCTTTGATGGGTACTGGAAGCGATGTCGAATTTGAAGAAACTGACGAAAACGGTGTGCGTCTCGTGTGGATGCGCCGGGACACTTCAGTCCTTTTCATCTGCAACACAGTCTCGCAAGATGTTGGCAGCGGAATCGCAGCAACGGGTCGTATCCAAGGCAACGGTGATGACGCTGATGATCTCAACTCTTCGAGCTCTATCAGTAGCACTTCTTCGACTTCGATGTCCACCTCTTCAACAAGCAACAACAACAGTAGTATCAGTAGTAGCGACGATATTGAAGACTCTCTGCTTTCCTCTCCAACGTGTTCGGATCTTCTTTCATCGGTCGATTCAGACGATGACGATGAATGCCCCTTGCAGATATCTTCTCCTACAACAGCAATCGATACAACTAATAATGCAACAACCTCATCCGCTTTCCGACTTGACTGTTTGAACACTGACCGTCTAGTAATCGATACTAGATCATCAGAAGACGAGAAGACTCCAACAGCAGAGGACTTGCCCCCTGTAAAGGTATTTGTGAACAACCTCAGGAGAAGCCAGCGCCAGGAAGAGTCTACTAGTGTACTCAACCAGATGAACATTTCCATTTTCTCGGAGAGTAATTCTGATGGCGAGCTGGATTCCAATATTATGATCTCTTCCTGGGCTGATGACATTTACTTGGATGTTGAAATTCAGACGGAAGAAGTCACAAATTCTTCGGCTTCGTCATCGGACAACGAAGATGATGGAAGAGAAGGAAATGACAATGATGAGGACGATTCAACATTGGGGAGTAGCGATGATGAAATCTTTGACATTGATATGACGACTGCCTTTTCAAATATTCAACCCGTCATAAGTCTGTTAGATATCATGACTGAAGAAGGCCTTGTTGAAAGCGACTTAGAAGAAATGGTTTAGGAAAACAGAAGACATACATTAATGATAATAATAATAATAAAAGACAGATAAAGAAAACGTGTACATGATAATTAGATAAATAAATTAAGTGAGAAAACCTTTTTGTATTATTAAGGTTAGAAAATCCTTGTGCCTATATATATATATCAAAATATATTTTCAAAATGCTCAACATTAAAAAAACGGCAATTCACAAGTTCTTTACGCAGTTATTCTGAGGCAATTTCCACCAATATATGCATAAAGATATATTATTCAGACGTATATAAATGAATGCAATCCACTACTAAAACTCACATTTGTATTTAAATTTATACTTACATAAAAGGAGTTTGCAGACTTTATGTACCATTTATAAGAGTTACTCCATCCTGTGAAGTCAAGGTCTACTCTACATATATTCGTGGTTATATTCGGAAAAATTCGTTGTGATATATACACTAATAAGAACCTTCAGTTAAATCAAGATGTGTCAAGGAAATTAAAATGAGATACACGATAGCATATACACACAGGATCACATACTGAGATTTTCTCCCAATATATAATACAAGTCCTGTTAAATTATTAAAATGATTATTTTTTTCCTTTTTTCAATGAATGCATTGAAATATGACTACTCCTAGATTTAATAAAAATTTGAATGAATTATGATTCTCCCAATAGTGCTATAATATATATATATTTAGTCTCCTTCAAAGAATATTCATAAAAGAAACTGATTCAGATCACACAACACAAGCTTCTTTTTTGTTTAGACTATATTTTGGTTACTTCTGTATTTTACATAGAAAAAGCTCAATAATACAGAACCAAAATATATTGAACTATAGCTATTGGTTGTACGATTAATTAGATTAATATATTATTCATCAGAATTGACAGAATAAATGTAAAAACGACCACTTTAGACACAATTTTAAAAACTGTTCGAACTCGAGGAATTTCTACAATTCTAAAATATTTGAAAATTAATTTAGAAATAAACCTGCGCACTAATTACTTTTAAAAATTGTCCAATCTAGCTGATAATGTTTATTGTACTTTAGAACTCCTTTAATTTATACTATTATCTTAAATGTTTCTCTTATGGTTCTCGAGTTAAAACTGTTTCACAGTGGATCCGTGAAATACACATATTTCAAAATTAACGATATTTCTAACTTTTAAAAATGTGACTTCGTGTAAGAAAAATTTTAAGAAATGAAACTCACGCATGTACCTATATTCCTTCAAGATTCTATTTATAAAAGATTAATGATATCATTATATTCATTTGTAACTGTATTATTAGTCTTAGACTGTTTATTTTCTTTTAATTATTTCTATAATTTATTTGTTGATTATTTCATATATATTCGATTACATTAAATTGAATTATACCTAATTTAAATTTAAATTCAAACAAGATTGTTTCATTTCGGTTAATTTTGCTTGCCAGTTAACAAAATAATTCTAAATTCCACAAAAAAGGGATGCATTTTTTTTAATGCTATGTATATAAAGTGCTCTCAGAAATGTAAGCTTAATGACTCTTTGAAACCGACCATCGCACTCATGCAATCATTTAAACATTAAATAAGTAGGATAAAATAAATTTGATTACATTTCATTAATAATATTTCAAATATCTTATATATCGTCCGTAACTGATAATTATTTTTACAGTTTGATGATTTTGCAATTTTTTAACCGATAATAATGAAGATTTTAAATTTAGCTCCTAATACATACACTATATTGGTATACTTATTTAGAAAAATAGTTCGTCTACTTGAAATAAAAAGAATTCAAAATAGTAATGTATATATTAAGTATATATGTATATATAAATTGTTTATTTTGATAAATACCCATGGGCAGATATTTATTTCATTCTAATCATTATTTTTCCGATAAATAGATAGTTAGCTTTTTCACTGAGTTATAATAAGCAGTATAGAGTAATCAAACAACAGTTTTGACTCTTATTGATTTCATTTACATCACGTTGAAAATTTTATTGACAAAAATGTGATAATGTATATCTATAATGTAGAATAAAATGGGTAGATGGAAGTTATTTCTTTTATGTGGTGGGGGAAAATACGTTCATAGGCGCAAATACTTCCATGTACTATAAAATATTCACTGAGAACAATTTTGTTTTAGGGGCAAAATTATGTTTCGATTCCAATCATACTGCACCACGTTGAAGCCGAATTGAAAAATATATAAAATTGGTACAAAAACTATTTATTGTAATAATATAATTTAATTGGATCTGTAAAATCATCTTAAGCATCATATGGTTATCTATTGTCAATAATTGGATTAATTAATATATTTTTAGTATAAAATAGCTTAAAATATATGTTATTGCTATACGTAACAAATTTACTACCAAATTTTAGCGTATACATTTGTTACAAGATCAATTCTACACTATACCTTTCTATATTAAATGTTAAACTTTTAGTTTTATGTACATAATAAAAACAGTTCCATTATATCTATAATTGAAGAGCTTAGATGCATAGGGGGTTATCAACGTTTCAGAAGTTAAGCTTGTAAATGGACATTTTCTATTCTTACTAAGCTATTCCGTGTATTTAAATGATTATTTTGGCAACGCTTTAAATCCAAAAGTTAAAAAAATATTTATAAATAAAAAATATGCGGCCAGACAAATAAAAGTCATTAATATCGAATAATGATAAAATAAAATAAAATAAAAATTGAATCGTTTTTTAGAAATATATTGTCATAAATACAAACATACAATTATGACACAACTAATTAAACATTTAAGAAATATTAAAAATATTATTTTAATAGTTATGTTTCCAAAGAAAATAATTGAAAAGGAAAATTCGTTCATAGATAATACACATTTAAAATAAAATTACACTTCACTCTTAATTCATGCAGGTGGCAACCCTTAGAACTATATTCAAAATTGGAGAATTAAGAGAAAAATGCAGTCAAATGACAAGTGTTCAGAGGTTTGATTATTAATTAGGATAAGAGAGTTGTAAAATCAGAAGTGCACCCATCTCCGTAAGAAGAGATAAAATATCGGTCTTTTGGCTTCAGAAACCGAGCTTATCATCAGCAACAGTTGAGACTGGAAATCCCGCTAAGGCAAATTACGCTCGAGAATGGTGTGCTGTCACAACTCCCAATAATAGTTCTCGCGGATCTCATTGTACCGTTAGCAATTCTAACGAACTTAAGTACTTTGCATACTTGTTGTTCTTTTGATCCGAAGTCAAAACGTAATACTGAATTAGTACCTATGTCTCAGATCGTTTTTTTCCTCTGTGGTAATTGCATCCGTCGATTCAATTTTTATATCGACAAGTAGCTTAAGAGCATTGCATCTGGTTTTATCTTGTTGGCCTCCTCGTACAACCTCCAAGGACAGAAACTAATATCGTCCGACGAAATGGCATTTGCTTGGCAACTCAGATTATTGGCATGATCGCATATTACTGTCTAAAACTTGCCTCCTTCAGTATGATGGGCGAATTTAGCAAGATTTCTCTTCGATGAAGATACATTTTTTCGTCATTTACGATATTTTTTTACCATTACAATTCAGATTCAACTGTCTCTAAGAACTCTATTGCTAACAGTGATTATTATTAGAAATTATAATGATAATAGCTAAAGTACATTGGAATAAAACAAATTTGTTAAGTGTATTTTGTCTCAAGGGCACAACCATAATTAAAATATCCAGTTCATGTGCGATTAAGTAATAATAGAAGAGGACCATGTGACATTAAATTTAATACACAGCCACTTTTCTTTTACTATTATGTAAAACGTCACAATCGAATTTAAGTAATTATTATTATACACACTGCGTTATCTCACATATCCCATAAAGTAGCATTGTAGTAAAACTCGTTCTATTCTGATGTAAATAGTATAATCCATAAATTAATACATTACTTCATAAAGTTTATATAACCAAGTAATATTACCCATATAATTATATAATAATAATATTTCATTTCTTCATTTTATATATTATCGATAGAAAGAAGACGAACAAAGGAAATACTGAACAATAGATAAAGTTAAATAGAGCACAATAGTTAGTTAATTAGACCATTATCATTCTGTATAGATATACCTATACAGAATGATAATGGTCTATATATATCCCATGCCATATCCCTGATGTGCAAAGCTTAGCGAGGAGGCGGATTCCCCGAGTCGCCTCTTCGGGATATCCAAATATCTCACCAAAAAATCTTCAGTGGTGAAGATAATAGCCGACAGCATCGGGGAACTGGTGAAGCATACAGTTTTCCCAATACTTGTGGAGAAAGTACTAGTATTTCTTTGGGACGGACTTAGCGTCAGTGAAGGGGGGGGAGGTATTTACATTGGCCATTGAGGCTATGGTTTTGTATATGTGGGTGTTAAATATCCAGTACCTCACATCATCAAACACTTTTTGGTTGTTCATAGAGAGTCTCCTTATTGACCCTTCTACTAAAGTTGGGGTTCGTGGGGAGTACCTACGCTCAGCACTTACATGATTTTCTTATGACACAAAACACCTACCTTCGTCTTTTTTTAGCGCACACATTCTGCTTAATTTTTAATTCGTATATCTATCAATAGTTAATTCATCTTTAATTCATAGCTAAAATAAATTTTATCAACCAGGTTAGTATTATTTTATCAACTTACAAAGTATCACTTCACCTTTAATTTCATTTAAAACTGATACAATAATACAATATACACACAGAACTAAAGTTAGTTAATTTTACTAAAAAAAATAGTGTAACACTTTTAACTATCAGTTTTAAATGAAATTTAATGTGAAGTGATACTTTTATAATTGTACTATTTTAATTATTTTATTATGCTGTCTTTTATACACCATTTGTAAACATTTAATTATATAGTCATTTTGTTATTAATACACACTGTATTATTATTATTGTAATTATTGCATCAGTTTTCAATGAAATTTAAGGTGAAGTGATACTTTTATAACTATAACTATATAATTTTAATTATTTTATTATACTGTATTTTAAACACCATTTTTAAACATTTTATATAGTCATTTTGTTAATAATACACACTATATTATTATTATTGTATCTGTTTTAAATGACATTTAAGGTGAAGTGATTCTTTTACAATAAGGCGTTGTGGGAAAAGGTCTAGTGGGATAAGGCGTTGTGAGAAAAGGTCTAGTGGGATAAGGCGTTGTGAGAAAAGGTCTAGTGGGATAAGACGTTGTGAGAAAAGGTCTAGTGGGATGACACCATCCATATACATAGATATTTATCAAAAGCTATCTGAGTCAAACACATAGTAATCACCCCGTTGTGTGTTGTAGTTATGAAAATTGTTTATGAAAAGTGCAAGAGATATTTATGAACCACCCTGTACACACATATGTATATATAATGTAAATTATAAATTTATTTACCTTTTATAAAAAATATTGTACTGAACCAATATGCTTGAGAAGATTTTTTCTGAGCATGTTGAATCAGCTTGAGTTTATAAATAATTTACATACGCAATCAAAATTATAAAACGAATTAAAGTAAAACTACGTATAATGATAGTTGAATGATATATCAATGATATCTTAAAATTACTAACGATGATTATAAAATATTTTACAATTTTTTTTATTATTATTATTATTAGAGGAAGTTTTTGGCTTTAGCTACTAAACGTAACAATTGATATATTTGTAATTAAATAGCTTAATAAGAAACATTTTAAAATTATATTACAAACATGATACGTTGTTTTATAAACAAACAGTAGGTAACTCCAAAAGAGCATGTGGGAATTATCAAGTATAGCTGTTTCAATATGTAAGCGATATTTCCTGACTTGGAATATTCCTGACTTATATTTCCAACGATTTCCAACGATTTGCTGTAGATTTTGAGTTTATTATCTATAGATTATGTGCGGAACGAATATGTGGATATTCTAATAGGAGATTTTTTAGTTATTACTAATGATTTTTTAAATATAATATTATTTAATATTAAATACACACAACAAAAATACTGCTTAAAACATTATAACATAAAATCTGTATATATAATAAAATCTGCGACTGCTGTGCGTGACACCCCTTAGCTATTTACTTCACATTTAAGACAACTTTACTATACTTGATAATATCTAGGAAATGTTAGCTTTCGTTTAAAAAAACAATTAAACAAAAAACTTAAGAAATTACAAAAGTTATATTTATTTGAATTTAGTAAAATTATAATACTAAAATTCTGATAACATTTACGGGAGAGCAATTTATATAGTTACAAACCATATTTTGCTTAAATAGTGTACTTCTATGTTTTATAATATAAGTTTAGACCACAAACATATTGCTCAGTTATATTTTCTATAATAATAATGCAATAAATCAAACTTTGATAAGACAAAAATTATTTTTTTATAAATTTGACAAAGATAAATTTTAAACATCTATATCCAAAATTCATAAAAATCTAAGGTGAGTGTTTCCTAGATCTCGTGCCATATGACAATTTATACATTTAAATTAATTGTTTAACATTTTTTGAATATATTATTATTTATAAATGATTATATATAGTTAGATAAAAATCGATATCAAACGATTTTATTCGGAGGTACATTTCCAATTAATCTCCTCAGCAACGCTTCGCAAATTCTGTCTATGTATCTTAAACTCGTGAGATATTGAAGATATCTTTATTTTATATAAATTAATGTAACAAGTGTGTATATACATATAAAATAGAAAAATATGAAAAATGCTACAATAAATATTTTATAATTCTCCAGAATTTATAAGACTTTTATTGAAATATTTTTATAAGATAGTAATATAGTTATACCTACTATAGTTGTCCGCTTCTCTTATATGTATTTAGGGTAGTTGTCTAATACAAGCCCTTAATCTATAATACTTTACATAGAAAACATCCTGAAAGGAAAACGAGGCATAAATCATATCGCTACCTATTCGGCACCTCGAGGCGTTCTACAGTGGACGACTCCGGCCTTCAGGAGAAGAATTGCTCTTTTGTGTGTGTTTGTGTGAAGCAGACACCTACGGTAACTATACATGTATATATATTTATAATAATTCTTTATGATAATTTCTATGGAGTTAATCTATATAAGAACAAAATACAATTATAGGGAGATATATATTAGAATAATTAATGTATACTTGTTAAAATATTAAAGTATTATATTAATTAAATAAAATATACTTGTACCTATAGATATGCATTATAATATAAATATTACTATTCTATTACTGCCTTGTTATTTTTAGTTCCGTCGTATATATCAAAGATGATACATTCCAAAGTAGTATATATATGTATTTCTTGTCAATAAATGTTTTTTTAGTAATTATTTTTATAAATGTATCTCATTATTTATTTGTTTTACATTTCCCTATCATTATTAACTTTAACTTCAAATGATTTTATTATAGAGAATCAGAAAAAAGTCTTATACTTTCTTTATTAGACGGTATATTTGAAGTGGATGAGAGGAGAGAGTGAATTGATGACAGTGAGTATTATAATATAAGCTTAGAGTGCGGAGAAAATACAAAAACAGCCTATGTGTAATATATCCACTGTGTCAGATATAAAGGTCATTTTACGAGATGTGTAAAATAGTTTTTCAACTTGTACACCCCTTCTCGAGAAGTTTTACGAGCTGTTCTTTTTCTGTTACGAGATGTGCAAAACAGTTTTGCGATTTTTACCTCCTTTTTCGAAAAGTTTTACGAGCTGTTCTTTTTATTTTAAGAATTGTGCGCATTTGACATATGTGTAACAACTGGTAAAGTTTGCGAGATGTATCTCTGCCGAAAAAGTTGCCTGCCGTTGTATCTTCCCAGCTAGCTTTAAATCAAGTCAGTTGTGAAGACAAATTGTAGATGTCATGACAAAGCGCAGGCTTGTATAGTGGCCTTTTAAATAACAATAATTTTAATATTTAGAAGCCCATCTATGGTTTAAAAATTAATATTTATATTTGAATTATTTATTTTATCGTATATGAAATCAATAAGAGTGAAAATACTGTGTTTAATTACTTTACATATGGCCTAATTTACATCTAATATTTCATCTCTCTGCCACTATAATTCCATTCTGTTGCTTATCACATATTTTATACAACACGATTTCACTCTACCAATAAGAAGAGTTTAGATGCTCCAAAATATTACGTCCAATCAATTTTCACAATCTTTCCTGCGAGTTGACTGCATATATATATACTTTAGTTATTCATGATATATAATATGCGACGATATGTTATAGAGAATTATATAAAGTTTCTTCAACAGGTTGAATTACAATTATTGAAGTATATTAAAAATATTGTTTAAATGAACTGTGCTATATATGTATATATTTCCCCATAGGTACCACAATGATTCATAGAAAATTTCGCCTTAAATCTTATTTCTTTATTTTATTTACACTTGGTGTAGTTTTCTTTGTATATCGTTCAAGCATTGCTATTCAGACAAGGGAACTGGAGAAGGAAACTCCAGTGAAATTTCCATCCGTTTACGGTGATGACAGACTTATTATGGAGATGAAAACGCGCAATCCGAGCGGTCGAATTCCTTCAATTCTGCACGTTCAGTGGAAATCAGAATATCTTCGAAATAAGAGTCGGGACATATTAATCAAATGGCGGAAATTGCATCCTAAGTGGACCATCATTCTCTGGACAGATGAATCAATGAATACGTTTGTGAATACAAAAAACAACAAATTGATCAAAAACACTTTCTACGAGTTCAAAGAAATCATCAATAAGGCGGACTTTATGCGTTATGTCATCCTCTACTATTTCGGCGGAGTTTACGCTGATCTGGATCTCGAACCTTTGCAAAGCT
>JAYRBW010105580.1:0-41663 GCA_036023295.1 Invenusta paracnida
TGTATTGACTGCTTTGTGCCCTGGCACTCTACTTTAGCCTAACTGTTCCTAACTGTTTATAACTGTCCCGACCTGTTTCTACTGACTCACAAATACTTCTGACTGTAAATTATTCATAGTTAAACTTTTAAAATAATTGGAATTATCTTGTTTTTTACACTATTTTTGAAGATAACATATAGAACTTATTGGTGTAAAACTATGAGTATTAGTATACTGTGGCCTTATATAAGCTTCACTCTTAGTTCACATATACGGTATTATAATGTACTGCAATACAAGCCAAAATATTTGAACTTTAAAATTAAGTAATTTTTTAGGAACTGAAAGATGCACTCCAAAAGTGCTTTAGGGCTAAAAGGGTTAATACTACATAATCAGCTACGTAAAACCTCTTGCATTTAAGCAGTTTATATAGTAAAATAGTCTTAGTATATGTATATACATTAAATTATATATTACAGACAACTTACGTGTGTTAAAATCGTACGAATATATATATTTTCCGTTAAAATTAATTAAATAAAAATATTTAATACTACTTTTTCCCTACATCAAATTTATAAAATAAAACGATTTTTATATACGATGATTTACAGCGCTATGGTATATGAAATTAATAAGAGTTGAAACTGTCTATTATTATACTCAATGCACAAAATGTTACGATTCCTATAAATAGAACTTTATGCAATATAGTAGTTATCATGATGTATAACACAAGAAAACATTCTTCATTATTTAAACTGCTACAAACATACATAATAAATGCTAAATACTATAGGCTAAATGCTGTGCACTGTTTAAATAACTATAAACAATTGTGGTAGAAAATAAAGTAGGTATTCACAAAATCATAAAGTAATTAATCTATGATTATTATCTATGACTAATGTTACTATTCCTATTAAAAATGTAAGAACTATAAATTGCCATAACTGAATAAGTTATACAATTATACAGGTATAAGAAAGAAATAATAATTTATATATAGGTACCTACAGTCAAATAAATATATTATGTCTGCTATGTAGTAATAAATTTGTTTTTTGATCATAAAAATAACTATACATATGTCATGTAAGAATAATATATGTTAAGTATGTAGTGTAGGATATACCTTTTCTTAAATATAATAATAATGAAAAATATATGAAATATTATCCTTACTTACTCGTAGTATAAGTAAATTTAATCATGAATGATAGACAATATATTGGTCTTGATATATTTCTTGGAATTTACAGTTATTTATATCAATAAGTGTTTAAAACTAATTTGTATATGGTAAAAAATATTGTAATTGACATTGCTATTGACATTGGTGACCCATGTATTGCATAACTTTAGTTTAGCACCCACCTTACTACTTTTAGTGATGCAAAGAACTACTTCAAAAAGTGATAGTCAAGGTCATATCAATTATGTTGCCAATATTTAAAATATTACTGAACTAAAGCAATTCTTAATTAAGAAATATTATCTTAAAAACTAAATTAAAGTAAATATTATCTTTTAAACAAATACTTATATAGGTATAACAGTAATTGAAATAGTTATGTAAGGTTTATTTTGTACAATAGCACATATATAATATAGATTTATTCTAATCGAACAATTATATATTACATTATCAATATCAGTTATGTTATTGTATACTGTAATGACCTTGACTACATTATAACAATTGCTTCTTTTTAACCGGTTCTAAAATGTGTGCCAATTTTACTTTAACTTCTTCGAATAAATATAAAAATTCATAAAACCAAAGAGTTTTATTAATAATAGATAGGTAGGTACATAAATAAATAATTGCTTTATAAATAAAATATCTATTGAATTGATAGAATACATTTATATATGTTTTATCTTTTAAATACTTTGATTTGATATGTATATAAATGAAAATATTAATGAAAATATTAATAATAAATATTAATATAATTTTATAAATAAATATTATTTATAAATTATATTATCATTAATAATAATATTAATTAACATTAAAATATGGCCTAATTTTTGGCTCAATTCTTATAAATTAGCATAGCAGTGACTGCATAGCCATAGGCATAG
Source organism: Invenusta paracnida (assembly GCA_036023295.1). Classification (NCBI taxonomy): domain Eukaryota; kingdom Metazoa; phylum Platyhelminthes; order Proseriata; family Coelogynoporidae; genus Invenusta; species Invenusta paracnida. Next base: position 2,077 of record JAYRBW010105580.1, read on the forward strand.
TGATAGTCAGAGCGTAGATCATCTCTAGCGTAAAGCTTTGCTGGAGATGATGTCTCTCATGGGCACCGATCCTGAGAAAACCGCGATAGCGAAATTTACGTTTTGGGGGGAATAAATAGTAATGAATGTTAATTAAATTGTGGGTACACGACAGATTTCATTTTGAATGTGGGCAATAATGTACAAGAGTTACGGTAGAGCGTTATGTGTAAAATGTGCTATGTTGTAATAATTATATGATGTTGGTGTGCTGGTGAGAGGCACAAATGCGAATTTGTAAAATAACGGTATAGGATGCGTTCTAAAATAGAGAGATTATACGAAAAAATGTAATGTTAACATACGTAATTATATTTGCCTGTCAGATTCTGCTGTTGGGCTGACACTCTTTACATTACAGAAATCAGCGAAGGTAGATCAATTTAATCGAACAAGCCAGAGGGATGAAGCGGTAAAGAAATAAGAACAGAATACAAACGATTCCTGGCATAGTGTTGTTGTAATAGGTTATTAATATGTGTTGATGTGATGTAGTTAACATGTACATAGGATCAGTTAATCATGTTCATTGTTTCGTGTAATATGTTATCAATGTATGTAAATGAATGCATGAGTTTAGATAGTTTCTGCATTGCACCAGCAAAGGGTTTTTGTATGTATTCAGTTTTCCTTTTGGCTGGCAGAAATTTTTAAGACTGAATACGTTTAGTATATGAGGACATATCGATTTTGTATGAAAAGATGTGTTCTCATTGAGGGCGTTATCCATGCGCTGATAAGATGTAAAATGTAATGAAAGTGTTAGAAATTATTTTATTTGCGAATTCGTGATTCTTTGAGGGCTTAATATTAATAGAATTAATTTCTTGAGTTCCGATATTTTAGATCAATATTTAATTCGGAGAGATTAATTTAACGATAGATTAATTCTATGCATAATATCAATTTTATGCTTGGGATTTTCTTTTAGAATGATCAATGGGAAATAAAGTTTAAAATAATCGGTTTTCCTAACAATTGATTTGTTTTTAGAATAATCAATGGGTAATATAGTTAAATATTTTCGGGTTTTCTAAAAAGTAATTAAACGGTTTTGTTTTAGATAAACATAGATTATCGGAATAATTAATGTTCTTCGTCGTTTTATAGAAAGTTTTGAGCTAGATCGATTCTAGGCCGAATTAATCCATTTTTTAATGGAATTAACTTTGGGAATAAATTTGCGTATAGAAATTATATCTATAATGGTTTCAAACGTTTAAACAGTTCAAATATCGCTTAGTGATGCCTGGCAAAGAATTATGTTTACATAAAATATTGTATGGAGCAAGGGACCAGTTGAACAACTAATTTGGTATGTAAAGTGTGTTTTTATATCCGCGCATGTATAACATAATATAATAACATCTTATAGATTAACATCATAGATCTAACATACATAGGATTAGCTAACATAGTTGTGATTATATTAAAATAAATATCCGACACGATTTGTTTTCTTGTTTTAAAGTTAGACATGGGCATTACCAGTTACATATAATAAATGAATCAAAGTTTGTTTTGTTCACGGGAACTAGAAATTTAGTTAACATTATATCTCTGTAGCTAACATAACTATCTAGCATCTTCGTTTAGTTAACAATACCTATAGCAAGGTTAAAATGGCATTTATAGTTTCAATAATATAGTAATCATATTATAAATCAACGTTAAAATAATTACAACATAGTTGAAACAAATTGAAGTGGCTATATATTCAACAAAGAAGACAATATAAAACAATTTCAGAGCATATAAATATAGTTCCAAATATATTATGTTGTGCGCGTGTCATTAAATAATCATTAAAATAAATTTTAAATAATATGGAAATTATGTTTGTTTAAAATAAGAAAAAATCCAATCATAAATGTCGAATTAGTTTCGTGTTGTTCCTGTATTTGTTGTTATTTTGGAAGTGGTCGACGATTTTTCAAATCGTTTTCGATACAAATTGAAAACACTTGGTTTACAGATAAAAGCAAGCGAAATCCTTAATCCTTGACTAACGATCAACAAGTTAGTGAAAACATTAAATTCTTCTGATATTTAAAATATTCATCACAGGAAGAATTCAAGCAATTCCCAACAGCTCACCAACTTAAGAACGACCAGTATAAAGAGTTTACTCTGAGCAGACTTTGATGAAACCATTGAGGTCTCTTGAACTGTACGAAGGAAACTGACAACAGTCCAGATGTAAAATATTATAGTTATATGACAACCAGAATAATAGCAGGAATGCTCATATACCAATGAGAATAGAGTATCCAGATTCCAGTCAACAAAGGTTTCCGTTTATGTATAGAATTGTCACCACACTCAAGCAGTTTCCACAAAGACTTAAAGCGAAAAGTATGTCCACCAAAATAAGAGAGGGAAGATAAACGACCAATGAGATTTTCAAAATTTTCTCTCAACTTACTGAACTTCCTAGACCTCCCGAGGAGCTGAAGGCCTACATTTAAGCCTTAGAAAGTCGCGCCGATGAAAGAAAGAGAAAGAAGAGGATATGACGTTGATCTTCTCTTTCGTATTCATTCGACTTAAATGTAGGCAAAACTAATTATTTTCGCTATCAGAAAGACTTTATTATTATTTAAGTTATACTCCTATAAATTACATATTATTGTAGCTCTAATTCAGACGCACATTTCTATAGTTTTACTTTTTATATCAGTGCTTTAAGTCATGTACATTTGCCCGTTTGAAAATCAATCTTTTATACTGTATTAGATCTACATCTAGCATTTTTTGCCTCGCGCAGTTAAACTATGCGCCAACCACGCTGAGGCATAGATTGTCTGTCTAGGTAGAGTTAAACAAAATATAAACCATATCTATGGTTATTATCTTCGACGTGTGTTTCATTAGAGAACGGCTGTATATAGCTACAAATGTGTATTTTTGTTTAACTTCGATCTATGTCATGTTCTCAGAGACTTCTCCATTATTACCTAGAAAAGGAATTTTACTGCATAAATGTTCAAAACTTTCAGATAATAAATGAAACCCACACTTTTATTGGTGAAAACTAGCTCTGTGGTTACTGTTGCAATAACCTCAACAAAAAGAGTCAATTTAAGATCGGTGCAGTCCTTCAGCAATGGAACGCACTGGAGCATCGCATTACTAAACAGTACTCAATTGAGTTCTCTGTGGCAATTATACTGACCTGAAACATCTATTTATCAATTCGCGCAATTATATAATATTCTCTGAGTAGACTATATGACTGTACTTAAAGCTATCATTTAATATCAATTCTACTGTAAAAGATCAAAACCTATATTTTGTTGTAAAAATTAGTCAAAATTACTTACAGGTTAATTATGTCGAGTTCAGAAGAAATCTTTGTAGTCAATAATAGTTTCTATGAGAAGATAAAATAGTTGAAAGCAAAAAGATTAACAATTTAATTTATGCTTTTTGGTTACAAATATATATATCTACAATTATGGATTAACGTCGTGTGAATAATAAGTTATCAATAAAAACATGTTTTTGGTTTACATGCAACAATGATGTGATGATTGTTTTTATTTATGTTTTTAGAAAATAGATTAAATTTCGTTTTTTTATTTTAAAATAATTAAAAGCATTTTAATATTAAAAATTTGATTTTTTACTTCCTATTGTTATCTTTTTATTTTAATATATTTGTTCGTTAAAAGCAAAACATAAGGAAATCCGTTTTAGAATTCTAAAAAACGTTATTTTCTTAAAATAACAATAAAACAAAAGCATAAATCATAAACTAAGAATTTCAATAGAAAATCATGAATTGCTTTGAACACCCCAATGAACTGTATCAGATTTTTTATTTTGTATCTTTTATCAATCTTATGTACAAATGGACATTCAAACCTTCAGGTTTTCGCCCCTTTTTATAGTTACTCAATAAAAACCCTATTTATTATTATTTATAAACTCACCAGACAATAAGAAAACAGATAAATCAATCAAAAGAAAATTGATATAGATATATTATAATGAATTATTAAATAACTGTGAAGTAAAATAAAAAATAAAAAATACTAAAGGCAGAAGACAAATAAAATGAAAAACTGCATCTAAACAAGAGTAAAATTTTCCTAGAATAATAAATGTACCAACCAAGAAAATAATAACCAAAAGAGAAACGTAAATAGATGAAACCCACAAAATATGGTGTATTAATAATTTCTTAGGAATTGAGAGTATGCTAAGTTATACCTGTGGTTGTTATATATAGTTAATTGAAGTCATAGTTCTGAACATAAAACCAAAATAGATCAAAGTAGAAACTGAATTCAAAGAGGCACAATTATAGAATGATCAAAAGGTGCTAAACTCAACAATGTGTTTAGCTGGTTTGATACCGCCGCACTTCCCTTATTCTATTATTACTGATTAAAATAAAATAAAACTTATTTGCCTCTGATGAGTTTGAAAAAGTATAAATATTAGTTTTGGGGATAATATTATCATTAAATTTATATTTTTAGAATACAATTGATATAGGTATGTCTATATATGTATAAATAAATTAAATAAATACTATTTTCATTCAGTATAAAATTATTTATATTAGCTTCATTTCATTATTTTTAATGCATCTAAAGAGTATAAATGTTATTATTATTTTCTAGTTTTTATAAAATGTTAGAAAGGTTTTCAGTGTAAACTGTTTTTAATACCTACGTTTTTATTAACGATTTAACAGGTGATTGGATACTACAGTAACGAATTCTTGTCTCAGATATTCTGCATTTATTCCTTTATTACAATCACAAAACATTTTTGATAAATTATTTTATATTACAAGCCAATTACATTGATATCTTACGAAGAACCTATTTCTGAACATCTAAAACAAATAATACAAGGAGGGATTTACATACATACTAGTGCTACTAATTAGCAGATAAAAATAGGATGGGGCCAAATAAAAAATACTAGTTCAATACATGAGCTTACCAAATATTCCATTGAGCAGTAGATGACATATGATTAAGAAATAAAAGTTTGGTATAAATTTAAACCCCCTCATCTCATCTGAATTTAAAACCTCTTATTTGGGGAAAACTGTGCAAATTAAAACTCCTTATTTTATATACATATATACATATATACCACGACAAATTGTGGAATTTTAGGAGCTGTAGACATTTGATTGGGGTTGAAACTAAAGAACAGAATATTCTACTTTAAATTGCATTGATTTTTTATAAATGAATGCAATATCAGAGTATAATTAACAACATATTACGAAATAACAAAGACAATGAAACAAGAATCTGGTTTTTAGTTAAATTTGGAAAAATAAAGTAATCATCAAAAAAATATAACTCTGTTCAGCTCAAATACATTCATCTGGAAAACATGAAGTAATACTCACCGACAATAAAAAATTCAAGTTAAAGAAAGATAACATTTTTATTTTAAACTTACTTTAACAAACTTTTAATATTGTATAAAAAATCTTTTCCAATCCAAACATCAAATTTATAAATTTACTAAATAACTGTTGTTCTTTACTTACATAAATTATAATGTATAACAAAATTTGATCATAATATACATATACAGAGGTTACACAACACCTATACAGCGGAGTAAACTGCATCAATGGAAAACTCCCTAAGACAAAACAGATTAAAATATCCAATTTATAATATAATAGCTTTTAAATTTTCAGCTACAGGGCTTATAATGAAAATAATATTGTTGTTTACATCCTGCCTTTTTCCAAAAGGTTCAGACAACGTATTAGTGTGGTTTTATAAATTATTGAAACAAATGCTGCAGTTAATTTGGGTGTGGACGTTTGGCAGGTGATCGGAGCACAATTTTTTTATTCTTACAACTTTAAATATACTTTCAACAAAAAATTATTATTAATAAGAAATAGCTATTGTAAAAAAATTGACTTCAATAAATTTCCATACATATATATACATTTATACATATATACAGATTGTTTTTGAAATTCATGTCTCGATTTTTTTTTTTAATAAAACTATAAAGAATCATTTTGAGCTAAATTAGATTGTACCTACCTAATCTAACATACCTATTAATGGATTGCAAATTATTAATTTTATCAAAGAATCAAAAATGAATTATTTTATTTGTTGTAATATTAAAATATCAAATTCAATTTTTACAGTTTCAATTTCGTTGGCTTGTTTAAATTTTATTTTATTTGCTAACTTTCTAGACACTATACTTTTTTTACTAATGCGACTTGAGGTAAAATATATAACGCTTTATTGGTATTTTATATATATTTAATACAAATAATAATTTTGATTTTCTGATCCAATACGGCTAACATCATTGCAGCTCGTTGCTTGCTGAATCGTAGTACAGCTTCACCTGTATAAAATGATAAATTTACCTTTGAATACGTATCTTCAAGTCTATCATTTCAACGTCATATATAAATTTGTCTGTATGCATTAATCAACTTCATCGGCGAAACTCTGGTCAAAGAAGATCCAAGGCATTAATTAGTTATTAGACTTCTAAACATTAGAAATAATGTATACTCTGCTTATCATCAAAGCATGTTTAAAGAAAAATATATTTTACTTAAAATAGGAACAAATATATCTATAAACTTATTGGTAGACTCTATATATGTTATTATTGTTAGTTAAGTATAAATTTTTAGTATTACTATCTCATTAGACTTATTTAACATCATTCTCTTGTATATATACAATATCTAAATACAAACTTACTCAATAGTTTTCAGCTCTAGCAATTAAAATTTTAATTTCATGATAATTTTCTCTGTTCAATTATGTTCTTGTAACCATGAAGAAGAATTCTTATAAAAATAATTTTGAAATTCACAGAATTCTTCTTCAAAATGAAATTATGTCATTTATAATAATAATAATACGCGTATATTTGTGAATCAAAGTACATTAATAGAAATCTTGTACAGCAATGGAGTGTAATATAGAGGGTAGAAAGTAGACGACAGCTACTTTCGATATGTAAAATTAAAATATAAGTATTAATAGGTTAACGTTTAACAGTATACGTATGATGATGACAATTATTAGAAAGGATTGCAAATCTGCAATTATATAACAAAAGTTTATAGAAATAATATTTGGGGGAAACATGTCGGGAAAATAACATGTTTCTTTCCGAAAAAAGAAATGATTACTGATTTATGATGGTGGTGATTTTAGGATAAAAAGAATTCTGTCTATAAATAGATCGAGCGAAAGGTTGTGAATTTTTTTGGAGCGTTGGAGTACGTGGGGTGTTAATTGGTGTAGTGGATGGTTATGGTTGAAATGTGACAAGATAAATAATTTCTGGGCTTGCAATAATCGTCTTGTCTCTAGGGATTGAATGTTAAGGGAAATGTCTTTAAGAACAAATATAATTCTCAAGGCTCTTTTTTGGAATTTTCAAGAATTTTAGTTTTTTTTTGTTTAACCCCCTGAACAATTGGGTGGCATATTTTATAACACTGCGGCTGTTAGTGAAGTAAATTTTAAGAACGGATTTCTCGTCAATTATGTTTTAAAAGGCGTCGAAGGGGGTATAAGTTTTTGGACGTACTCTTAACGCATTTGTTGATGTGGGAGTCCTATTTTTTATTTGTGCTAAAAGTTATACTGAGGAGCTTGATATTGTCTGTGAAAGTAAGGTTGGATTTGGAATCATTTGTTAGAGTTTATTGGTTTCGTCTTATGCACATGATTTGTGTTTTCTTGTGATTTAGTGAAAGACCAAGGTCACTGCAGTCAGATTCAATTTTGGAAATAATGCTTTTAATTTCAATAACAATCAGTGTGTGGTGTTAATGTGCTGGTTTCATCTGCATATTTAAGTAAAGTGGTAGAGTTGAAACTCATTAGATGCCTGATGTATACACAAAAAAGAGAATAGGAGAATTTAGTTATACTCTCGGATAATTATAAGCATAATTATTATCTCGCATAATTATTGTTTCCTTCAATGCATTTATACTATTGCGGAAAATTTTAGTGTGTGTTACAATCGCATTTATGCTAAAATGAGCATAAGTTTTCTGAATAAACTTATTATAGAGTCATTTGTATAACAGTCAAATTAAAAAATATATATAGAGTCGTCAGAGTATATTTTTTGTAATGTTAAGTTAATAACTTTTCTCTTTGTTTTGCACTGCCAATTATGTAGCTTTGGATTTTATTTTATTCGTTGAATGGCTTGTAGTAAAGTCAATGTTGGCTTAAAATATTTCATGCACATAACACATTACACGGTAAATTTATACTTTTAGAAGATGAAATTTCGTCAAATTCCAATCCATCTAGTATTATTTGATTTAATTCCTTACGTTTGTATAGAATGGTAAGTTGAATGTATATTTGTTAAGAATATTTGTTATATAGAAAATGTTACTGTACATTGTTTATTTGTAGATACAATTACTATTACAGTTAAATGATATTTAGGGTTTAGATATATTAATATGCAGGAACGCATGTATGTGTGTTCGTGATCCAGTTTAAATTTGGCTTACGAAATTAGTCTTAATTTTAAAGTGGGTTATTTTCCACGTATTTATATAACTGCAGACAAATCTTATTTAATGGCATGCTATAATTTAGTAAACTATTTTATAGCTGAACTTTGTTAAAAGAAAGTTTAAGTAATAAATAAGAATAATAAGAAAATTTTATATGTTTGAAACACGAGAAAATTTTTGTTAATTCAGTTGAAACTTTTTAAATTATTATTTATTATAAATGTAAAATTCATTAAGAGTTAAAAATAGTTAAATAAGGCGAGATAAAGTCATTTACTCTTTATAAAGTCTGAGTGTACTGTAAATATTTCACTCCCATTAAACTTATCTGAAAAGTAATAATTATTTTAAATTAAAGTAGTTGGTAGCCTCTATTAATAAATTTCTACCTTGGTCTATAGTAATCTTTCATAAAAGCAATATTTAATTATGTCTTTACGATACTGGTTACATAATGTATTTATATAATATTTTACACGACTGAATATAGCAAGTCTAATATTCATGATATGTCTAACCAAATCTACACCATACCTATCTACACTAAGTTTTAAAATTGTATGTAATAGTAGGGTTTCGTAACAAGCTGTTACCATGAACAGAGGTATCTTTTTAAGATATTTAAATTGACATTAGATTATATAATGCAAAATATTAATTTGAAGTAAATTAGGCATTTATATTCAGGATGATTAGATATATATAACCAGCTTTCAGAGTTGAAACGCCCTGAGGTGACTTTTAGTCAGAGGATATGTTTATTATGTACGTATATAGGTACAGGTGTGTTTTGCAATGAATAAAAAGTAATTAATTGTATGTAATTAAGTGTTCAATCAAAAGCTTTTTAATTCCTAAAAGGAAAAAGATTTAACTATATTCGTTTAATACTTTTGACAATATATTCATTTTTCTATAATATATTATTATTTTTACGATAACGTAGGTACTAACTTATAGCATACAATAAAACATACCTAAGGAACATAATAATGAAGCATCGTCTAATTTGTTTTATATGCCATAAAGAATTTAATAACATTTACAATAGTTTTTGTAATATCTAAATGGAAAAACCTCATGACATCTTTAAAAATTCACACATTTTTCATTTATTGTATTTTCCACTTTAGTACTCTTGCATCTATCAATAGCATAAAAAATAAATCCATTTGTGTGTAATTAAGTGATTAATCACATTAGCAATAGTTTTTATTAATACCTACATTGGAAAGAAAACTCATTTTATATCACAAATAGGCAAACCTAGTTCACATTACTTTGAAGAAAATGTATGTTTATAATTTTACACTTAATGTTAAATTTATATCGTACATTTTAATTATTATTAATTTATAAATTTCTGAAAGAACCATATTATATCCTCATTATTAAATTTTGTGTTAAACATATATATAACGATTTTTAAAATTATTCTTTGTTGTATTACTTGTGATATTTTCTATTTTCTATTTACTAAGCTAATATTTCTATGTTTACCCAATATTTGACATGAGTTCTTTTTAAAAACACAATATTTTATATTGTTATAAATTTACAAAAATATTACACTTTAAGTAGGTACTATACATATATTATAATTTTTTATCTATACGCACCAATTAAATACTGTTTATATGTAATGTATAAACGTAAATGTGCCCAGTTTTCATGGATTTATACTTGACCAATTCAAATTCTTTCACGGCCGGGCCTGGAAATATATTTGGTCAAATATGAGAACTTACAATATCGTATATTATAGTTTACGAGAAATTTGATATTGTCTCGGTAAAATTTAACACCTTTCTTTCAAATTAAGATGCCAAAATTATTGGTATATTTTTCATGTATTTTTACTATTTTTTTTATTTACATTTTTATTATTTGAATAATTATTTCTAACACGTGTTTTATGTGTTATAATTTATTTTTTACTATTGGATTTATGTTTTTATGCAATGCCCAGCAAGATATATTAGATATTTTTGTAACTTAGGCTTATAGAAATCAACCTATGGGTTATGTATGATCGTATTAATAACAAAGAAAAATAGTTTGTATACTCTCAAGGTTATAGACATAAAATATAAAGATATCGATCACAAAAAACTGCTTGATCGAAAAAGCTCTAATTTTAGAAACTGACAGAGTGGATCGCGAACAAGAGAAGTTCTTATAGGTATAAGAATATATCACTGGTAATTTATGTATCCTTTATAACTGTTTACGAATGAAATATCATTAATTATAAATGAATCTAAGCATTTTTCATTTATATAGCTTGTCACAAGATTTTCGAGATTATTATGTATTATTCAAACTTAATAATTGTTGAATATATTTATAAAATATTAATGCTTGTCTATATTTATTCAATACTTTTCGAATATGTTTATGCAGATTAGAGTATTCGAAGTAGTCTTTATATTAGGCGAATCTTAATAGCGACTTTGACAGAATGGAAATTCTCAGAGAGTATTGATAGTAGTTAATAGTAGCTAGATCTGTGCGCTTTTGGAGGAAATACAACAGGACATTAATGGTATTAATTAATTTAATAAAAATAAATACCACAGAATATTCCGTGGTAAATACACTATCCGTCTGTATATACTAAAAACTATCTAACAATATCGGTCATATTATTATGAACATCTAAAACGCCATATAATTTCCATATATTAAAAAATGACTGATATTACAAAACACTAGCTGTATTTTGTTAAAAATTATAACAAAAGAAGACAATTTTTTTAAAGAAGTAAAAACTGCAATCATTATAAAATTATTCAAATATATATAAAAGTTCTGTAAGTCAACTTCAATATTTGGTAGGTACTCCGGTATACCTTTGTACTCCACTATAACATCACTAATCCTATAGTGCATACTGTCAATGGTGTGGTTCAACTTTTCCCTGAATGATTCAAGTCGGATCAGTTCAGTGACCATGTTCTTTGTATTTGCGATCATTTTGATGGACAATTTCTCCTTCCAAAACCCCAAATATTTTCCATATGGTTTAAACCAGCAGAATTTCTTGGCCACGGAAAAACTCGGATGTTGTTGGAGCCCAGGAACTCGATGTTGATTTTCACCTTGTAGTAGGGAACACTGTCGTGGCATAAAAACGTACCTTTCGACGTCACTGTATCATCCGACCGGTAGAATTACATCCAGCTTTGCTGGTGAAGCCAGAGTAATTAGCCACGCCCTTGAAAAGATCATACAAGAAGGTTACATAGTTCCCCAAGAACATCATTCAATACGTTGAGGTAATTGCGCGGGATAGAGACCGCAGAGCAGAAGAAGAAGGGGCTGTGGAAGCATCCTGTTTTGAAGAACAAGATTCTTTTGATGTTGTTCTATCTTGTCCTCGACGATGCAGTGACGACCTGCTGCTCCCTCGTAACTAACCACCCCCCACCCCCCAGGACCTTAGGAAGGTGCTTAAGTCAGATTGCTCGACCAATTTTTCTTCATTTATGGTGTTAGTTGAAAACATTCTGAGATTTTACGGAATGCTAACCACTTTCTCTAAGGCGATGTTTGACTGTATCTTTCTGAAACTTGCATGTCACGGGATGCAAAGTTGGATTTCAGCTGTGATGAGGATAGTATAAGGGGCTCTTACCTCCTCAGCATGTCAGGTTGTTCTTCTCTTAGGTCTGCACTTGCAGGGATTGCAATGTTTCTAAACGAGTAGCATTAACTTATATATCACAACAATAACAAATAAAAGCCTAGAAACGATATGAGATACTGTATAAAATAATGTCAGTATGCAATTCAGCAAATGACGAATTGCTAGTTGTTCGTTTTTACAGACATAGTAATAAATCGTATTAACATATTACTTAATTGGTATATGTATAATACATAATATACTCATTCTTATATTTATTATAAAATATTAATTGACATATAATAGTAAATAGAATATAAAATCACAATTAAAATATCCAACAAAATTTTGTAAACATATTTTTCTTTCGGTTTTTATAATTTTTCAATATATATATATATTCTTAGTTAAAGTCTTTGAAATCGTTTCTTGACTTTCAATTTATTGCCGCTTTTGTTTTGTTATTTATATTGTAACCTATTTATATCCTATTGGCGTCCAATTAATAATATATTTTGGGACATTTTACACGCGTTGGTAAAGGGATATCCGCATGAAATATTAGTAAAATTTTATTTAGTCATTAAAACTTTATATTTGAAAAAGCCGAAACACTCCGGTAAATGTTTACATATAATGAGATTTCTCTACAAATTATCCAGTATCCATAAAGTATTAATATAATTTTATATTTTAAATAACACAATATATTTTCAATTAAGTAGAGTTATGCAGTATAATTCCAGTATAACTCCAAGAGAACTGAACTTAAAACCAACGAAAGTATTCAATATATATGTCATGTAATAGTTTTAAGATACATTAAGCGATAAACACAATTCCATAAATGAATCCAGAATATTTGTAGAAGAATTCATGCTATACAGTAAGAGCATAATATGATTTAGTACCAGAATACTTCAATATGTATAGAAGATAATGAAGGAATGAATAATATCGGACATTGAAATAGATATTATATATTCATTTCTTAATACACAAACTGTTAGATATTTGAAAAGAATAATTGCGGATCTTCAAATGTGCGTTTAAATAATAACTATTATTTGTGAGGCTTTAGCCAATCGCTGGTAAATGTAAATACATGAAAATATTCTAAGGTGTTATTTGTTCATTATTTTTTATGTAAATCTGCAATCTACAGCACACAAAGGCATTTCATATCTAAGCAAAGGAACTGATACAAAATTGACAACATTTAAAATACATACTATATTAAATATTAAGAACCATAATACTCTCCAATTAAAAAATATACTGAACTTTAAGGAAAGCTATTAACCTCTCAAGCATGCAGATTAATAAGAAGCTTTATTTTCTTCGGATTGGTTGAATGATAGGAATATTAAACAAATAAAACTATATCTGGTGTGAAAATAAGCCTATATAAAGCCATAAATGCGTACATCTTCGCCAATGGAAACAATTAATTTACTGCATTTTCTTTGTCAGAAAATGACATTTTCGTTATTATTTGTTATTTTTCTTCTGATTTCCTGCTGTTATGTGGCTACAGGAGTCAAAATTGGTAAGTCCCACAACCATGAGTAAATGTATAATAAATATATCAACACAAAAATGTATATATTATGAATTCTTTATATAAATGTAACCGTAACCTTATTTTTTGTGCATTCATTTTGAGGTGATAATGGAAAATTATTCCCTCGCTATAAATGAATGTATAAATATATATATATGGTGTGCCACCAGAATTTCGTAAGACTCGTTCTCTTAAAAGGCAAAATTTATTCGATTTTTTTTTAAACAGGGGCATATCAGTTATTCAATATTTTATTAATGATATATATTACGTTATGTAATATAATGTTATAATCATGCTATAGGTGCAGTCTGTATTTAAATAAGCGAACAAATTTGGTAAATATCTAAGTTATATTAAAAAGAAGATCAGTCAATTCAACGAAAGGGTAGTTTAAAAATGTTTACATTATAAAGTAATAATGTATTATAGTCGTCATTAATAATAAGTTAGCAGTGTCGCGATGTAATCACGGATGCCCTGAGCCATGGACGTTGGTAGTGAGCCGAGAAGAAATGAGACATTTTATGACAGATTTTAGCTTCTTGATGTTTTCAATTTTATTTAATAGTGTTGGAGATGTTATCAGTATTCAGTTTTACTTTTACTAATCCATCAAGTAGATGTCACTGATTATTATTAAAACTGCACGATTCAACATTGGTTTAAAAACGCAAAGCTTATTGATTTTCTGTGATTATTTAACGTATAAATTAAACATTCCGTTGTAAAACTATATTATATTAGCGCGCTATAAGCCGATAATTTTAATTAATTATATCAATGTCGCATTTACCACTCAATCTCTTCGTTAATATTATTTTGTTTCATTAACTATATAAATACTACTTCATTTACTTTTATCTTTCATCTATTCTCAGTTTTATATACTTTTTCCTTGTCTGGTTGTAGGTACAACATCATTTTGTAATTTCGCTTAAGACATCATTTTTACAGCGAAAAACCTTTTTATCAAATAAGTTTCCACAACTTTTTAAATCCAACGTTGACCTTCTAAAGCTTTTAATCTATAATAGACATTTTAGTAAATAACGAGGTTAATATAAACAAACAACATTTTGCTTGAATGCTGCCCTCGATTTCATAGCTATAACAACCCTTTTAAATGCGAAAAATTCAATTTTATAATTGATTCTTCAGATTATTTGGTTTTTGCAATATATTTTAGAAGGTAATAAATGGAAACGGAGTGCGTTCAAATTTTGATCTCTCATGTGGCGGCACGGTATATATGTATTTATTTATTGTCATAATCGTGTTATATTGTGGACTTCACATACACACATGTACATATATAAAAACGTGGTTTTATAATACGCTTTTTTATTTCAATTTGTTTCTATAGAAACTTTTATCATATGTGTAAGGTACCACCATTTCAATAGATTTTCGAAACTTTTAGAGTCAACCTATGTAAGTATAATCTTCATTGAAATGTTCTTAAATTGGGTTTTACAATATCTAAAATTTCTGTAAATTAATTAATTCGTTTTTCTTAGCTACGCACGTTTTTTATTTATTAATTATTCAATGTAGTGATACTCTTACGCTTCATATATAATATATATTGTTGATCGGGAACTATGGATATGTATATTGGTAATTTTCGTTCAAGAAAAGTCATGTTTGCTTCAAAATACAACATATATGTATAATTACAATTTATGTATAGGCATTATTTAACTAACAAATAATATCATAAGAAAATTTCCTAAACTATTTTAACAAATATACCCAAATTAAAGGAAAACATGTAGAAACGACAAGCAAGAAGAAATGAAGCTATGTAAAATATTTAAGTGGGTTTGAGTAGAAGACGATCACATTTACATTCACGTTTAAAAGATTTCATTGAATTGTGGGCCGTTCATAATAATCTATCTATTTTATTTTCGAATATCTTAAAATAATCGGATATCGTGTAAACTTATTTCTTTGTTGTATTAGTCGCAACACAGCGCTAATCACCATACCAATTACTGTGGTAAATAAATATGACAACTTTTCAGGAATTGTACTTGCTACTGAAAAACTCAACACAAACTATATAAGTCAGATAGTGGCGTCACATCCTGATGTATTTGGAGTAAATGTTTCACTTCTTCGTGTCAACGACTCAGTCGAAGCTGTGCAGAAAGGTAAATGCTAATTGTAATGTTATCAACAACAAATGAAGACTATTAAGTTATAGAACTATTTACATATTTTACATAGGTACTCTACTTTACATCTTTTAAAATATTTAATATTATAATTATTGCCTAATAAAATTATTAAAGTAAGTAATATATATATAATATAATGTGTATTAATTAAAATAATCTTTACAAATATTATTTCCAATATGCAAATACTTTGAGATAAATGTAATTGACAGAAAAACTAAGTGTATAAATGAATGCGCAATATAGTTTTACAAACGAATGCATCAAGCAATAAATGTAAAGTTTAGATCTTAATTATTGAACACATTTTAGTGTAGTATGAATTATAAAATTTTATAATAAGTGTACACTTTCGTGACTGATAGTTTGGCATCCGCAATATATGTTCAATTACTAAACGTTTTAGTATGTTCGTCATCGGACTGGTGGATGATTATTGTATTCGGGAATACTCATGTTATCAATGAACTTGGTCAGCTCAGTGAGTCAGTTCATCTTCCAATGATCGCCGTCCCGGACGCTCTCCCTTCTGATGACGTCATAACACGGGGTAGGGCATACTTTTCTTTTTATCATTTCAATCTTTTGAAAAATTAATATTATGCTTGCTACTGTGTTTAATATAAAAATATGTATATGCACACAAATACCTAATTAAAAAAATATCCCAACTGCTTTTCGTGCTGGGTTGAGAGTTTGACTCCTGTTATATATAGTTGATGGGCCATACTCCACAGACTTCCGCCAATTGCTAAAGTAATGTAAAGCAATGTAAACTAATGTAAAGCCTAAGTTAACATATAATAATCAAAGAACAGCATTAAAGTTAAATTATATATATTAAATTATAATTTATTTATATATATATTATATAACCCTTTCCTATGATGATTATAGGAAAGAATATGATGTTTAATGTCTATTCTAAATTGAAGTCTTAAAATATATGGTAGCTAATACAAATAATTAAATTAATATGAGAAGCTTTTAAAGATTTCAAATTGAGGAAAATATAATAAAGGTATTTACTGTTTATTCGAAACATAGATGTATATGAACATCACAGACATAGACGTTTATAAGTGAATAGATGTTTTTCTTGTTTGAACAAATAAACTTAATTTTTTATAATTTTTCTTTAATATATATACATATAGTTGATACATGCATAATGAACAACATATTTCTAATCTAGATTAGTATACAAGTTAAACTTATAAACTATCCACAATATAGCTGCTTTCAAATTATGATACATTAATTTTTTTATAATAATAAAAAATATGAAAAACAGTAATTTGTGTTTTATTTAAATATTCAATTACATTTGCGGGTCTATTACATTTATTTTTATTTAACTGTTGCTTAAAATATTATTTATTATCTCTGTATTTCCAGACTTTTCCATAAATATGAATGGGAATTCCAAAAGTACTGTTGGAGCAATATTTTCTGCCATTAAGGCATCAAGTCCGGTCAGGGTTATGCTTCTATATGACGCTACATGTAAGATTATACTTCTTAATTAACTTATTTTGAATTTTCTACTTACTATCCTTTGATTGTGTTAATGAAAACAGTTTGGTGTTACACTATAACCTATAAATAGTTCATAAAGTCGTACATGCAGTTAACCTTATCCATGACGTGAGATGTCATATCAAATTTTTGATTTACTTTTGTACTAACAAACTGAGTTCATCTCGCGAATTTTTCTCCATTGTTTTTTGCAACTTGTAACGATGTTCAGGCATTTATAACTTTGCTATCTTGCTATTTTGCTAACATATTTATCTACTTATGAAATGTCACTCAATAATAAAAAAGAACAATACATTTATAAATTTCCGATGACAATTCCATGAAACTTTTTTAATATACCAATAGCGTCGTAACATTGTGGTTACCGCCAACACCATTATACGTAATAGAATAAATCTGCTTCATTTGCCGTTTGTTTTAAGAACTGTGTACAATAATATTAGCGAATATACATATAATTACAGATGAATCGCACGCACACACCATATATATACGTATTTCAAAGTAATACCTAACCCAAATTTCAAAATATAATTTCTTTTTTAAATGGATTGTTATATATAATTATTGATTATTTAGGTACTGCATACAGTTTGTTGTAGCCTGGATAATTATTATTTATATATATATATATATTAATTATTTAGATTTTAATATTGTTGCTTGTATATCTTATAGATGATTCTATTGTTCAAGATTTAATTTTGAAACTTTATCAGACGAAAATGGAAATATTTCCCATACGAGTCTCAAGGAAGTATGAAGCAAACGTAAAACTACACCTTCAGAAAGTGAAAGAAATGAGAATAAAGAATATTGTGGGACTACTTAGAAGTGACTTCATCGATTTTGTTTTGAACTTCGTAAGTAATCAAAAATATGTGTGGCACTTATAGGACTACTATGTACTTAAATGTAGTTTTTCTAGTTATCCTCGCTTATATTTATAAATGAATGCATATTTAGATATTCATAAACATGAACACTAATGTGTAACATAATAAAGAACGGACGAGACGCGTATGCAAGGTCGAGGATCTAATCGTTAATAGCAAAGCGTCGAGTTCTGTTCTATGATTTATTAAATTTTACAGTTCACAAAGCAGCTATATCGTAAGGAGACAAAAATATCATCTTAAGATGATCATTTCAGAAATATCATCCTAGAATGAAAAACGAATATGTTAATGATTGTTAGCATCCGCATGAAACAAAGGAACAATTTAATAAATATCAGTAAAGTAAGATAAATATTTTTATTTTTTATTTGTACATGTACATATATATATACCTACATTTACACAATTTCTAAATTTAGGATTTTAATTTTTTTAAAGATAATAAATCAATTTTATTGTATATTTTAAATTTTAATATTTTTTCAGTAAACTATTTTTATCATCTTAAAAATAAACAAAATATATCAGAAATTCAATTTTATAATAAATACTCAGGCCAATGAAACAGGGATCCTCCGACGTGACTACAGTTGGACTTTGATGGACCCGTATGTGCCACCCTCCCAAATTATTTCTCTCCTACCCGCCTGGACCAATCTCTTGATTGTCCGCAGTGCCCTTCGCCCACGGTGGGAGAGTTCAACTGCTACCGGCGGGATTCAATCTGCCGCCGCCGTCGCCACTCAGGATACTCGTCTCTCGGTGAGAATATCTTTCAACATTTAGAAAGTTAATATTAATCTAGAATATTGTTTGTACTATATCTGTATTATTTCCATGTCACAGTCGATGGAGATTGCTGCTCAAAACACATTTGATACTCTGTCTTCTTTGATGAGGCAGTCATGGCAGAACATGTCTGTATCTGACGGTCTGACAGGATGTGGTCAAGGTGTGAAGTTTAGTCGCGGTCGAGAGTTGATGAACTGGCTGAAAGAAGTAAGCGTATCAGTTTTTCATTATACGAATATCAAAGATATGGTGAGCATATAAATATATGCAAAATAAATAAGATTTGCAATATATATACATATGTGTGTGTATAGATGTTATATGGTGTATTATCTAATAGTACTCTCAATGTGCATTAAAGAGTTGACAAATGTCTAGAAATCACAATGAAATATACTTTGAAGCTATCTTATTTATACTATATTTGTGATCTTGTGGATTTAAAAACATTATTTAAAGAAATGTAATGTTTATGAATGTAATAAATATGACATTACAACCATAGAGTAAATAAAGTAATGTTTCTTTACTCTATGATTACAATATTTGACAAAAGAATGCTTTTAATAATTATTATAATACTGTTTTATAAAATACAGTTCTACTCGTTTTTCATCACTATAAGAGAACTACAATAAGCATAAAAGCATGTGATTACATATTTCATTTTTAGATAAATATTTTTACTTAAGGTTTAATGTGCAACTTTGCGTTATAGATGCATTCTAGACGATAAAGATAGACGTTGAAATTGATAAAAAGAAATAATTAATAAATGAAAAGAAAGAGCTGCATCTGTTTTTGTCCTACTCTGAACTGTGGTAGGTACATATATCGTAAAAGGGAAATTAAGCACGATTTACTGGTTAATATATACTTTTAGATGTAATTTTGTCTAAAACCTGTTATGAGCTGCACAACATTGTTTTTCTAAACAAATTGTATTTATTAGGTGAATTTGTCTTTAAATGCGTTTTCTATTGAATTTTATAGAAATAACATGACATTACTTTGTTAAAAATTACTTTAACACTTATAATAATTTTTGTCTAATAATTAGAATATTAGAATTGTTTACATAATATTTATAAAAGTCAAGGTATATTAGAGGATAAAATTATGTTAATACGTTTTGTAGATATTTGTCAGATATACACAACATACTCATGGGATAATACAACTTTCAATATACACAAATATTGTTGACTAATTTACAAAAGAACATATGTTCATTTGTCGTAGTATACTGAAGCATATTTGTCATAAAATGTAAGTTTGTACTATTATATTGTAATTTAGGTTTATATACTCTATAACATAATACATAACTACCTATCAAACCTAAGGTCTATACAGATCAAACGCGTCACGACACTGCACACACATTGCAAACTGTGTGACAATGACGCCCCAACATTTAAAATGTCTACACAATTGCTTCGTTTTCTAAGATATCATTTGGGCAACATCATCTTTAGCGAACAGCAAAATGACAGTGTTAAATGATTGACATTAATTTTTGACATGTGTGACGTTGACAGTTTCAAATTAAATTTAGCATGCAGCACCTCGCTACACGCCCAGCTTCTGCGTTATGTGCGGTTTGAATAAACGTTTATGTTATATTTTTGCACTTAAATTGTATAGTTAATATAAACTGGAGTTACATTGAATCGATTGAATGGAGGTATTCAATGCAGTTTTGCTCAAGGGCCAATTTTTTTAATTATTATCTTTGTCTAAACATTATAGGATATTTATCAGTTTAGTAAAATATATATTGCATAGCTATAAAGGTATTAATGAAAAACTGAACTATTATTTACTCTGTATTTGTAATGCTTATTTTTCTCTCTTTAATAAAAGTTTTTTCTTCTATCTGTAATAGTTTATTATTTTAACTGATTCTTGGCGTATATAGCGATTACGTAATCTATCTTGACTTTATTGAATGCATTATAAATCGCAACAATCATCTTTTACCCCATTATAATGTTGAACGTTATTGTAATATATTTTATACTCTAATGTTACTACCTTAAATAGATGCTATAAAACCCGATCCTCATTTAAGACAGGGATAATTAGGATGATGCAATTACGCCTTTAAAGAGTTGAATTAACTTTATAATATACTAATAATTGGGTAATTCATACTTTGGCTCTGAATTCGAATATCTCATCAGCGATTACTATCAGTAAAGGTTGCATACTTATTGAAACAAAAGACAGATAACAATTATAATTCAAGACTAAAGGTATACATATAATATACATTATACACGATAAATCTAATTATTACTAAAAATAATTTTAATTTTGAGTATGACACAGATGGTAATAAAAAAAGACTACTATTCGGTCTTAAGAAATTCAAATAAAAAGCCACACAGCTTTTTTATTGTAAAACACACAAGCGTTCGGCCTATATCTTATATGCTATATAATCATCCCCAAATAAACCATTACGTGTCTCTTTCTGAATTTGTATTCTATTGAATGCTGTAAGTTTACATTTTAATTCTTGTATTTATAGATGGTTATAGTCTAGGTATAAGATCAAAAACTTTATACACCTAGTTTATCTAGAAGTCTATGTTTGTTATTCTATGCACATCTATATTCATACAATTATTGTTTATATTATAAAATTTACTAATTAAGTCGCAATAAAGTGTACGATAGTTTGTATAGTTTGACTATAAACCCCTGACTATTCGTGAGACAAGATCAACCAAATTCTTCTATCAACTAGATTTTATAAATGATTTGGTTTATCAAATGGTAACCATGGTGACCATATTAGAAACGTAAAATAAATTCATTCTAATAATAAAAAGTAATTTTATAATATTAGATATTTTAAGTTAATGCATCACAAAATAAGAATAATTAATTTTTTTATATTTGACTGAACTTTCTGTATAATAGTGTACATAGATACAATTTGTAGTATTTGAATAATAACAATTAGCCCCAAGGTTAATTAAAAATTATATATTAGTTATGAATTGACGCTCGATTTGATAGTTGGAATCGTTAATATATTATTGAATAATGGACACAAACCATTGATTTGAAAGTGTACTTTTATCTTAATGCTATAGTATCTTTAGGATTTTTAGGATAAATAATTTGTTAACAATTTTTGGATATTCTATATAAGCTTACCTTATAAGTCTATCTAATTAGCTTGCAACAATAGAGTAATAAAACCATGGGATTTCACTCGGTCAAAAAAGTGTAAATATATTTGTTTAAATATTCAGAGTTTGCAATTTTATATTCCCATCAATGCGATGATAATTTACGTTCTAAAAAGTATAAAAAATCGATTCTCAAACGAGCAAATTTACATGATATAAAGTACTGATATAAAAAGTAAAATTTTAGAAATATTCAATAATTTGTAAATTATAGAGCAGAGCTTAAATAATAAAGAAGTTTTTCGATAGCGGCAAATAACTAGTTTTGCCTACTTTTAAGCCGTAGAACAGGAAATAAAGTGCCCGTACAATAAAGGCCTTTCATACAAAATAATGTAGGCAAAACTAGTTATTTGCCGCTATCGAAAAACTTTTTTTATTATTTATGCTATACTTCTATAAATTACATATTATTGTAGCTGACATTCCGACGTGCAATTCTATATTTTTGGTACAGTTTCAAAATGATAGATTTTCTGCTTGATTCAAAAGAGTGAGCTTTCTTTACAATCCTATAATTCTTTGGTCATTATATGTAGTGTGGACCAAACATTTATTGGTTTATATTACGATATTATTACTACTTTATAGCTCGTGTTGTTAAATATAATTATTTTAACTATTTTCGTTTTGATTTAAATTATTTATTGAAATTTTATTGAAAATGGATTTTTATTAAAAATGTACTACTAAGCATTTTTCCTGGGAATAAAGTAGTATGTTACCATAAATCAGAGAGGCAGTTTGCTTAGAGCATTTTAAAAATTAAATTCGAAATTTACATGGTCGAATTACATAGTCTGTAAATGTTGATAGACGTATGCATTCTAATGCGCTAAGTGAACTCTCTTGGTATTATTACTTTATGCCTGTAACAGCCTCTATACCAAAGTAATGTAAATAAAGTTTGTTCGTAAATATTTTTCACTCTTCATTTTCTGGCTAAATTTTTAAAATTGATTTACATTCCTCTACTTTATTTAGATTGAAATTTCTTTGCTAATTGCAAGCGATTTCATTGCCACTGAAACATCCTCTGATGGAATGTCTGGCAACACGACAACTCAATGGAAATACGTCGCCACATGGATTTCAGAAAATAGACAGCTGGATGAAGGTCACATGGTTACTGTTGCTAAAGTGAATGACAGAAATGAAATACCAGGAGCATTTTTGAGACCAAACATCTTCACAGGTTTCAATAATGAATCTCTTCGCTTTTGTTCAATACCAGTGAGTGTCAGCATTTTGTAATATTTAAAATTACAATAAATCGAAAATATAAAAAGATTAGAAAAATAATAAATATTTTTTAAAATGTATCTGATTTTGAATATTTTGGGCCTCACTCTTTTCAATGTGATATATTCTATCCAGCATATTATTCTTATTACTCGAAATCTTTCTGAAAATTGAAATATGCTATCCATATAATATTCAAAATACATATTATTAACGTAACAATTTCAGTTCCAACCATCTCTGGTTTACATTAATGGATCAGGACCTGACTATATACTTGATCAGACTGCTGGTTTCATCCCATCTCTTCTGAGATTATTCAGTGAAAAAATGAATTTTCAGTAAGATCCTTTAATTTTCAATGTTTCACTTTTGTCCTTAAATCAAATATGGCGTATATCACGGTTGATTCTGCATACAATATCACTATTATTATTATTATTATTATTATTATTATTATTATTATTATTATTATTATTATTATTATTATTATTATTATTATTATCTGGGAATAAACATATACATTCATCTCCTTTGAATCATAAAATTATTCATGATTATTAGTATATAGTATATATAGGCGCTAGCTGCAACCTTGATTGAATTAATATATATTTTTCAATATCCGCAACTATTGAATCCAAATATTGAAATATTTATTCTGTGTGCACTAATATATGTATATAGAAAATATATTTGAACATCCGCACCTATTTATCAATTAGATAGAGGTATACATTTTCTCTATTTATTTTAGCTTATTAAATGTTTTATTTACTGAGTTGGACAATCGAGATACCAAACTCGGGCATGACTTAACGAGGTTATTTAAAAGAAATTGATGTTTCCTTTTTATTTTAATCATTACAATTTCTGTAGACTGACACATTTTGAAGTTAACGAGGTTATTTTAAAAAAATCGTTATTCCCTTTTCATTTAAATAATTATAATTTCTGTTGGCTACTGCATTTCGAGGCTTCTAATTCTGCAGTTTAAGCATTTATATTTTCAATTTTTTATTTCACCATATTAAATATAATAAATAGTAAAACAAATATTCACTGTATTGCAACTCGCTGTTCTTATTTATACTGAGGTTTCATTTTTCTTTACTTTTATTTGGGCCTCAATTATTCACTTATAATAAATAAGAATAAATTACTTGTTATGCATATTTAATTATTACTACATATTACTATTTAATTGATTGACTGGTCTGTGTTTGTATTTTGAATGTGAGCTCAATGATTTATTAAATAACTTTTCTTGATATTGATATGTAAATTGGTTATTTTTCCAATCAGATCAAATCAAAGATAACCGTTTATGCAGAGTTTTTGGACTATCTCTTTTTAAACACCCGAAATAGTCTGCAAAGTTATTGATAGCCCTATCTTCCATGAAAAGTAAAACGCTCGCCTCGTTCTTCACTGAAGTCTTCAGAGTTATCAAGAAGACTCGAGATGAGAGATTAGAAAATGCAACTTTGTAATCATTCATGCAGCAAGAATTTTGAAACTTCTGAAAGGTCTTCCATCATCTGTTTATACTGTTCACTTCGATGATTGCCCAGACTCTTTATAATAGCTTTGAGAGAACGGAGGCATCCAGTTCACCATTTTCAAGTTTCTGATCGAACCCAATATTTTTCCTAAGATCTGTGATTTGTTGTTACTAAAAATTACAGTTTGCAGTTTTGCTTCACTAATATCCCGTGTAAAGTTTTCTAAAGATGGGTTTGCAACTCTGTAAGAAATAGATAGAGAAAAGCAATGTCTATACGTTGAACCATATCGCATTCGACTTAATTGCAATATTGAGTATTAAGTATATGATAACTAACTGATTAGAGGATTTAAATGATCAGAATCTACGAGCCGTAGGCGAGTAGATTGTGATCATTGAAATCCGATAATCAGTTAGTTTACCATATTTATCTAACGAAAATCACTTTATGTTACTATATTTATTGACAATAGTTCATTTGTGTACGTGACTAGGAATAATTTGTATACGAGATATTATTATGTAATGTGTCCGATAACTGGTGCAATATCAGTGATTTGTGATTGGATGTCTGTAGACTATAATAATTGTTGTATTGTGTGTATTAAGTTCGCGGAGATTAAATAAATCGATATCATTTAATCTACTAGTAGATTAAATGAAAATGAATCTTTTATATTTAAAAATACTGTAGTTTAAAGGATGAGAAGATACGCATTTAAATAGGAGATCTATCGTTTAAAGTTATATAAATATTTAGAAACAGGGCACAAATGAGTTTTGCTCCAAAGTCAAAGTCTAGATACGCTAATTCAGATATCAAGCAATTTTATCATGGCTGAAGGTAAGGCTACTTCAGCTGAAAGCGATTATAGATTAAATTCAAAGTAGTATTTTAAGTTAATAATATATATATACCCATTTGCTTTACTTGATAAACATATAATTGATTAAGGTATATAATTATATGGGGAATACTTGTATATATCAACAATGCAATGTCTCTTGTATAGGCTATACTATCACAATACACATCAAAATCCCCAATTCAACAAAGCTACGTACCAATCGAGAAGGGTATTAGCTTATCCCGATTGATTACTGTGAGAGTCTCCTTTTGATCGGGTGCCGTTGGTGTAGATATCGACAGAAAATTGGTAATTGGATCAAAGGCGTTGGGCTTGGCCCAGGTCTTGGGGTCCCGAGTGGTCGCGTAAAGGTTGGGTAACACAAAAGTGCCCTGGGGGATGGTCCAGGAGCCCAATTGCACTGGCTGTGTAGTCGAATGAGGGATTGCAGTGGGAGCTAAGATAGAGCATCTGAGGACGAAGAGGGGGTGGAATACGTGTTATGGATATTAAATGTGAATTTTATTTGAATATTAGTTTCGGCAGAAGCATAATATTCTGGTTTATCAAAGAATATGCTATGTTTCTATGTGAACCAATCACTAACTCTTCAATAAATCGCTGAGCACCTCAACAATTCCTAAACAATGGCAAAGTGCAATGATCACATCTATTCCAAAAATTAAAAAACAGGTACCGCAATACTGTTTATAGGCCCAATTCAATCACTTAGACTATTTGAAGAACCATCGAAAAAGGTTTTCAAAAAGGTATCTACATCCAATGATAGTGAGCAACCAAGCTTTCGACGACCAATAGGCTTTTCACCCCAGTGGCAGCACCAACTAGTAGCCTCCAAGAATCAAGGTATACTCAAGTTCTGGCCTTAGAATTTTCTTAAAGCTTTTGACACGGTAAGCCATCTAGCTCTGTTTACCAAACTCAGCCACTTTCATTTACATATTGAAATGCACAGCTGGCTAATCGACTTCTTCAATAATCGCTCACAGACGACCAAGTTCAAGAACACACAATCCCAAGTCACCACCATAAATGCGGGAGTTATTCAAGGCTCTGCTCTCGGCCCTGCCGCCTTCTCTATTGTCGCCTCAAACCTCAAAGCTTCAGTACCAGGAAATAGGATTATCAAATACGCTGAGGACACCTATGTTATCGTAGCATCACGCAATATGAGCACAACGTCCACTGAAATAGCCAACATTCGCACCTGGACGAGCATGAGTAACTTGCAGCTTAATGAGACAAAAACAAAAGAAATAATCTTCACAAAGCCAAGATTTAAAGATGACCTACCACCTCCACCAACTAACGTAACTAGATTAAGCGAACCGAATATCATTGGCATTTACTTTACTAATAAGCTCAGAGTCACTCAGCATATCAAAAATCTTCTGAGAAAATCGCCATCAAGCATCTATGCGATAAAACTCCTGAAAAGTAGAGGTCACACAGACGAAGCACTTGCATTTAGTGTACAATGCCTTGGTAATTAGCCGGATCACCTATGCCAGCCCTGCATGGTGGGGATTCGCCTGTCAAGAAGAACGCAAAAGATTAGAAAGTTTCATCAAAAGAAGCATTATGTACGGATATTGCAAGCACAAATACGACCTCATGAAAAGTATTGAGGAGGCTAACAACAAACTGCTCCTCAAACTAACAAAGAATAACAGATACGTCCTACACAAACGTCTCCCTCCCGTGAACCCAAATCTGCGAAGTTTATAAGAAGCCGCAAGCATAACACACTGATCCCAACGCTCAACAGCATCAACCAAAAAAAACAACATACAACGTATTATTCACGATATTCATTAACTTGACCGGAAGTCCCTCCTTTTATATATATTTTTCAGTTTTCATTCACATATACGTAATGTTTCCTCACCAGACTCTATTAGTTTTTTCTTTTTCTTTTTTATTCCTTTTCTGTAAGCATATTGCGTCTGTCATATTGCAAATATATGACCTCATGTTTATTTATTTATTACAAGTTTACTGTGATGTATACTGCCTAAATAGAGAGTTACATCATGTTCAAGTCAGACCATCGCCTATTTTTTATGAGATAGTGTTATTGGTTATTTTTTGTGCATACACGATACAATCTAAAAGTAGATTATATTGCTAAGTTTGTATTTCTAATATCACATGCACCAAAAAAAAGACAAATAATGCAATATAGTGGTCACAGTAAATTCGCCATATTTTGATTATCCGGATAGTTACAAAAGAATGAATTGTAACGCTGTGATCATCATGATGGCTCGAGAAAATCAATATATTGAAATCGTATGGAATCTTTATATGAAATTTCACAACCTCAGTCGGGAAGAGACAAAAACTGACTTTTTCTATTAATTATTGGTAAAATAAGATGTTAATCTTGGCTGAGATTATTCCATTGTCTTAGATTTTACACTTATGTTCTCTGTATCGATCAATTTGTTACTTAACGCAACAAAAGCCTAATTGGGTTTCCCTCGTAAAGAAAATCACTGCGCAGGATATATTGTCGCCTTAATTTCTACTTCTATTTCCATACGATAAAGCAAGGATCAGGTATGTCACCTGAGTGTCTCCAAGATCGTGGCTTCTAGAAAGGGGAGGTCTGATTGGTTCCGCGTAGACAATCGGCCCTCCTTCCCAACCACCTGGTCCAACTCTGACTGAATGCGACGTTGGACCTCTGGGTGAGCACAAATGTAGCCCAGAGCCCAGACCACCGTGTCTTTTGTGGTTTGTGTACCCGCGATTAAGAGTTCAGCAGCCACATGTTTGATCTGCTCGTCTGTAAAGAGAGGAAGGAATATACAAGTGTGTCTTGAATACCCTTGAATACACGTCAAATACTGACTATAATAATAGTGTTAATAAAAGAAAGAAGGTGATTTGTTACAAATCATCTTAAAAGACAAACCACAATTTTTAATAAATGTATATTGAGGTAATTTTAACTTTTCAGTCATCATGACCTGTGACTATATATTCAAAATGAAGAGTGTACAAAACAAAAATAACAAATCGTAAATATGAAGACAGATGAATGATTCGTGGAGGTTGTCTATAATGAAAACCAAATTGGAATAACTCCCAATCGTGATAACACCGAATCGACAGGCTATAGTGAACTAGGAGACGTGAAAAATATTAATCAGATATAAGGCAATGCATAACTGTTTAACACATTAAAATACGGCAATAATTTAGATTTAATAGAATATATGTTTGAGATGTAACAGCCGAAAAGTCGATTATAGTTACAATTCCTAAAAAATTAAAGTCTTAGAAAAGTAGTTAATAATAGACTTTACTACTATTCGAAATTTTAATTCGAATGACAGTCGTGTCACCCCACTCAATCCAAACGTCATGCTCATTCCCTTCATAATACCGAAGACGGGTTTCTACTGAAAACGTACATTAATCATTAACCATCTTCCAGATAATATATACACATATACTTTGATGGTGTAGGTACTTATTACCTCGCTAAACTCACATGACACTACTTGGCAAACAATTAGTAGCAACAAGATTTACAAGTGACAGTTACAAGATCCTCCTTTTGTTAGTTTTGATAACCACAACTGGATGGTTAGAAAAATAAAAGCCTCACAATTGATTCTAGGTTGTTGATTGAAATACAAGACTCAGTATCTTATTGACAAGAAAAGAGCAGTAGATTAAAATTGTATAAAAATTAATTTAATGAGAGCTAAATACACATAACAGATAATGATCATGCATATAATAAAAAGTACTCGATGTTTCTATGCACTATACTAAATTATTTTGTAATTAATTTAAGTATAACATTAATGTTTTAATGAAAATAATGAGAAAAACGTTTCGATGTTTTTAAATTGTTGCGTATTTTGTAGATATTATTTACAAAGCAATTTATTTTTTAATCTCACTATGCTTAGTAAAAATGATTAAACATGGTGGAAATACAACCGCTCAATCTTGAACTCAATCTATTATTTGAAGAATAATGATCGTCAAGGACAAGACCTACCATCCCACCAGTAGACATCCTCAGGTTCTGTTTGCTTCTTCTGCTCAGCAAGGTAGGTGTAGACGACATCAGAGAGGACATTCTCATCAAACTGTCGACGGTGCTCCTTCACCTGCTCCATTGAGAAGGCTTCCAGAGGGCGGCGGAGGCTCAGAGCGCTCTCAGTGCCCGTGAGTTTGTCGAAGCCGGGGACACCTCTGCGTTGATGAGGCCATAAAGGTAGGAATGTTCAACTCTAAATATCTGATACAAAATATGTTTATCCTAGCATTTATTTAATGGGCCATTAATTATTAATTTTGGTTTCTGTCATAAACTAGCGTAGGCTTACTGAGCTGTAATTGATAGAGCACCAAAAGGTAGAAATATTATTAATCAAATAAGAAAAAACTTCAATTAAAACGCAAATTTAAGGCTTATTTTTAAATGTTTTTATAACAACTCAAATTAAATGGTAAATATTAATTGGAATATTATCAATACAATCTAAGGACTAAGTTTTTTCTTAGACAACCCATTTATCGTAAACATACGGTTTTCAATTCAAAAGCAAGAAGAATGTTTTAGTGTAGTGGCAAGTTTTCTTGATGATACGATGAACATTAGTATTTAATAAATCGCTAGTTTTAAAAACCGTTACTTAACCTACTCTATTTCAATGTCTGAGATCAAGGAAACCACGCTAATATTTCCAAACAAAAATGACTAAATACTCGTCCAACATTTACTTAAAGGAGTTTTAATAAATTTGAGTATATTTATTTGTCAAACGCACAAGCAAAAATGCTTTATAATAGAATAATATCAGAATTAGATGGATATACACCTATAGTCTATTGAATTTATTAGTATAGAATACAATCAAATATAACAAAAAAACTAAAATAATTATAATTAAGACTGTCACTCGACTGTACTGCACATTGTAATAAACTATAAATTTAAAGTTTTAATCTACATATAATGTAAATCGTAGTAAAATGTCTAGCGACCAAATATATTTGTATCTTTAAAATTTTATATATTGTGTTGCTTTACCAAATAATATGTGAAAACTTGAGATTAATTGATTACGTGACTAGTTAATGTAGAAATGCAATGTCCAGTTTCACAAATCTTCACAACTTGACTGAATTTGTTTGGAATCTTGTCTCTCAATTGAGAATATTCTACAAATCAATCAAGACTAAACTAAGTATCCAAAAAATTGTGTAATCCTCAGAGTTCTGGAAGTTTTATGAATATCTAAGTTAAGCCCTCAAAATTATCATGTATACCAGGCTTAGATTTACAAAACAAGATAATTATATATAAACGTATACTCAGAAAGTCAAGATCAAACTTCAATAGGTCAAGAGACCTCTTATATAAACTCTGCTTACTTATCTCATTTAATATAAATAATGTGACATAATATTATATTTAGAATTCAGGTTAGCTAAAGCATAATAATAATATCTATATATTGATCGAGGCCTTTCTTTATACTAGTTTTTAGGCTTCGCGACTTCATTAAACTTAGTTTTATATGTAAAAATGTTGCAATTAAATAACATTAACTAGGAACCCTCAACATGTCAATTAGAAAACAAAAAATATTTTAAAAACGTTATTAAATCTTTAATATCTTGGTATAATTGTTATTTTCATTTCTAAAAGCTTCAGTGCCATCTAGAATTCGCCGCAATGTACAAACATATACATATTAACAGATACTTCGATATAAACCAGTTTCAAATGGATTTCTTCTTTAGAATTCTTAATGACGAAGCAGTTGCATATATGCGTATGAAATTGTCAAAATAAAAACATTCGTGAAAATAATGTATATTACGAATTACTATCCAAAGCCAAGCATACTTAAGTTTGTTTATATATATATAAATAAGTGAGTTATTTATTAAATAAGTGAGATATACATGGCTGAACCCTTTGGTCCACCACGTTCATTTATTGAATAAGTGAGTTATTGATATATAGATGTCCGTTAAATATTTCGATATTTCAGCAATCCTTGCGTGGCATTTAAAATATCCCATTTTATATCCCGCTTAATTTTGTCAATGAATTTCACTATGCTTGTTCTATTTTGTTTGGCAAAAAGTCTTGAAGGTTTAAAAATAAAATTTAAAGGTAAATACAAACACAACAGGCATTATATGTACATCATAATTAATACCATTTTCAAACATCAAGGAACATCACGCTAAAACAATGGATAATAATAAAATGCCAGTTGTTTTCTGCTTAAATTAGTGACTCTATCTGTATAAGTTGATCACTTAAAATATTTCAATAAAAATAAATTAATTGCGCTACGCTGATATATTCTGAGAATATATTGTGATAGACATTAATTTTCGTCGAAAATGTTACAGCATGCAATTTAAACCTCTTAAATACTTATAGCTTTGCGGATTAATTAAATGTTAAATTAAGCCAAGTAAAAAGAGACGTTGTAGTGAACGCTTTAACTTTTTTATGTATCCTGCAACATTAATGCTATTTTTGGGGGGGCTGTGATTTAACTAAATGTAACAAAATAACGCTAATTTAGCAATAACCCTGATTCAAACAGTGAAACGTAAAATTTATAAAGCACCGAAAAAATAGTACAAACTATAACAATTTTTCATGTTATATGTTAATTCATTCTTAATGCATGCACTGTACTAATGAGGAAGAGATTCCAACGAAAGCACTCACGAAAAAACCTTCAATTTGGGCAAGGCATTATAGAACAAGAAAGTAGCAGGTATCTTGGTGGCATTCTTCAACTGCGTCACCAGCAGTGTAATCTCAGCCTTGTTGAGTCGACGACCAAAAACAATGGCTGTTATGTTGTTGGCAATTGACTGGCCCAACGAATCGTTCACATTAAAGCCCGATACGGATTCGTTCTGAATGACCTGGCAGAAGTCCTCTACTTCCGCCAAAATGTGGCTCTCCATCGCGATCTTACCGAAGCCGAAGTCTCGGAGGACTCGAAGCAGGAATCGACGTTGCTCTCGCAATCGGGGTCCTTCGGCTGAGACGATTCCTTCATGTGGTACGAAAAAAAACAATATTTAAACGGTATTTCTACATTTTTTATATCTCTTCTGTAGGTAATTTATCGATTTATTAATATTTTCATTTTCCGTCTCAAGCTACAAATGGAAATTCTATCAGACTAGTTTCTTTTTATATTAACAGTTTTGCAACACCCTCTTTCCTTTACTCGGTAGTTTCTTTTCATATTTATAGAACAAATAAACTTGTACCCACTCTAAGAAATACATCTCTTAGTTTCTCTTCGTTTATACTTCAATTACTTGTTATTCTAATATTTATAAGATTCTTTTTAGCTTAATGCTTAGATTTACTTGTCAATCAAATTTCTGTTAATATTATTTAATATGAATTATTTTACACGTGTTACGGTTTCCTTAGTATTGCATTCAATTTTCTAATTTTTTATACATTTAATTGTTATTAAATAATGATATTTCAATCTTTTGGCATTTTTACTAGATATTTTTTTACATTTTTTATTTATTAATCTGATGTTTTTTAAGTGGCACAGTTAACAGATAACTTTCTCACGTGTACTTTATACACTTTAATTAAAAATATTATATGTCATGTTTATCGAAATGCATTTGTTCTGCTAGAACCTAAGTACCTACATATCACAATAAAATCCTGCTCTTAAAATGTTGGACAATCATGTGATGTATTGAGTTGATAACTGGAGTATATGGATACTTACACAATTTTATGACAATAAATTATATTAATACGAATTTCATTAATTTGAAAAATAGTATAAATAATGAGTTTACCGAAAGAAAAAATAATAATTTTAACATATACCTAGCTACATAGCCGGACACCAGTAAGAAAGGGGGGATAATATATGAAGTCCCCAAAGTCGAGGGGGAGTGTAAAGATGGTTTCAAAAGTCTCCAACTTTAGTAATACGGCTTTATCTTGGTACCATACCCTTTCCTATGGATACCATACCCTTTCCTATGGATACCATACCCTTCTCCATGTGTACCATACCCTTTTCTATGTGTACCATACACTTCCCTATGGATACCATACCTTCTCCATGGATACCATACCCTTTCCTATGGATACCATGCCCTTCTCCATTGATACCATACCTTCTCCATGGATACCATACCCTTCCCTATGGATACCATACCTTCTCCATGGATACCATACCCTTCTCCATGTGTACCATACCCTTCCCTATGGATACCATACCTTCTCCATGGATACCACACCCTTCCCAATGGGTACCATGTCTTTTCCATAGTCGGTACCATATGTACCATACCTTTTCCTTTAGTGAGTAAGTCCCGGAATACGTGCAGTCCACGACCGGAGAAAGCATCAGCATGCTGGACAAAAGCCTCTTTGATTGCGTCATAGCTGTTTAGCACGAGCATGTTGGAGAATCCGATTCGGATACTGATGACGTCACCGTATGTCTGCCTTAGTTCCATGAAGTGCTTCCCACGACGTTTCGCATCTTGAATTGTTGGAAGAGTATTATTTTGATAGTCGAAGGGGTAATGATGTAAATGATTAAATTGTCAAATATTTAAAAAGTATATTAAAACCAAGAGGCTTGACATACTAAAAAATATATTCCTATATATACTATTGTGTAATTAAAAATAATTAAGTCAACTGAATACATGTCTTATATGG
The DNA here is from genome assembly GCA_036023295.1 of Invenusta paracnida. Classification (NCBI taxonomy): domain Eukaryota; kingdom Metazoa; phylum Platyhelminthes; order Proseriata; family Coelogynoporidae; genus Invenusta; species Invenusta paracnida. Next base: position 36,800 of record JAYRBW010105580.1, read on the forward strand.
TTTGCATTATATTTATAAATTAATGAAATGCAGAGGTCTAGTACAACAGTGGCAGGGTAGCGTTGATATTCAAGCTCAATCTGATACTGTGAGACAAAGATTTTATGAAAGTGGATACTCACAGATTGCACTTAAAAAACTAATTTAACACCTTCACACGTCATACATATTTATTTATAGCTATGGTGTGAAATGAGAAGAATAACAAAGTATTTATCGTGGATAAAACCTCGTTCTTAACAAGTTACCAAATGTTGTGCTCAATATTACACAAAAGAAAGAGTGACTTAGACTTATTTTGAAAACACTTTAACAGTCTGATGGAGCTGATAGAAAAATAAATTTTACTTAAATATATTATGATAAATTTGTAGTTAAAAAAAAAAACGTTTTGTGCATATAAATGGAAGAGTATGAAACATTATTATTCATGTATGAAACTCACTTAGCATAAGCCATGGGATATATCCCAAAAATGGAATTCCATTGGGTCCTGGAGGTAGATTCTTGGGCTTGGACACAAACCAGTAGACAAGAGCCAGAAGAAATAGGGATCCCAGCAAGTGTAAAATCATTCTGTGAGGAGACAAATAATTTCAATAAGAATTCCAGAAAGCATAGTAATATACATTGTCATAAAACATAATAATTATATACATATATGTAATTCAAACAAATGAAAATTTGATACATTGATTTAATACGAAAAGTATACAATTTTGATGACCAATGAGAGAATGCCACATATCTAAATTATTTAAATACAAAATATGTGGCATAGTAACTGTCAACATCCAATCTTCCTATATAATTTATACAGAGATTTATGTTGACCTATTTGTACACTCAGTTCCATAATGATAAGCATTTCATTAAACAGTATTCTGATAATTTTAAGTGATAAAATAAGTAAATGTCTATTTTTTTGCTTGTGAATTTAATAGGAGAATATACTTCTATTATCTATTTAGTTTTCTTAATTATGACATATTTTATTATTATATATCAAGATTGACTTTTTCTGAATTATCTGTTCAAAAAAAATAGTAAAATACAATAATAAAATAAGCATATATGTATATATGTATATATATATATATATATAGATATATATATATAGATATATAGTTGGAATCAAACTATTACATACAAATTAGTGCAGGATTCAGACATACATATAATAACAAAAATTATATCAACACACATCAGATATCCTTTAAAAGTTTAATAGGGTTTAGGTTCAAAGAAATATATAATCCAAAATATTATTTTTGGCTGGTGGTGCAGGAGTGAATGTAAAATTTATTTATCTATGGAGGGGGCGCTAATGAGAAACAACATGGTGAAGCCAGTAATTTGGCTCCAATGTGGCTTTGAGGAAACATTTTCTGGCCAACAAAAATATTCAGCCCCAGTTTGGACTGGCTAAAGATCTAATTAAGCAGAGGGTGTGTGTACATGGATCGATTACATTGAGCAGTTATTTTGAATATATGAAGATTCCAATTTAAATCTTATGTAAACTAAAGTAGCTTTAAACTAGTAGCATTTTCAGTACCTGGAATTGAGATTGTGTTTGTAATGTCACAAGATTTGCAGAAAAAGGTCAAGTTAGATTTATTTATATTGAAAGCTTGTGAATAGTCCAATAAAAGAAGTGCTACACTAGAGGAATTTTTGTTTTCAAGCATTTTAATAATGCAGTGTTGCCAGTGTGAATTATGACACAAGTCATTGATGACCAAGGTTTAAATCCAAATTGGAAGCAATTGATGTGTTAAAGGAAATATCATTTAATACCTACTTTAGAGTGTATGGGAAACAGAGAAATATGTCAAAGGGTTTTAAGCTTAAAAGGATTATTCTTTGGAATTGGAAAAATATTAACCATTCCAAATATCATAATAATATGCTTATCAATATACTGCTGTTAAATAAATGGCAAAGAGGTTCTGAGATCCAGCTGACTCTTTATTTATATAAAATAGTTGATACCTCATAACTGCCTATGGCCTTGGACTTGATGAAACAATAGAGGTATGGTATATGTCATGAGCTTCAGTGAGTGGAGACCAGTTAGTTAAGGAGTTAATGATTCAGAGATGATTGGAGGAAAGATAGTTGTGCATAAATATGTATTCATTCATATTTATTCATATTTGCTTCCAAGCTATGCTTGGCTTTGGATATTTTCTTTTTAATTCTAACTTTCAGGTAATTATTATAGTCAACATATTTAGATAAAATACTACCCAGCTTTCATGTATTAAATGTTTTAATATAAGAATAATCAATAGTTTGTCATTTGGAAAGAGAAAATAAATCTTACAATTATTTATTAATTAATTAAAATATTAGAAAATTATTTATTTGTTTATTTAATATATTGCATATTGTATGTAATTTGAACAAATTATTTATTTAATCAAAGATAAAAAAGTATATGTATATACAAAAGTATAATTGTATAAGTATTTATAATATTTCTGCTATATAAATCTAAAATAATATAATATATTTGTAATGTTTAATTATTTCTAAGGCAAGTATTATCTGATAAAATGGGTTAGTTGTATTTTAATAATAGATAGTCACAAAATATTTAGTTTGTAGATGTTTCTTAATTGTATCTCTTATTTCAATATTATAATAATCATATTGATAATAAATATATTTCATAAGTAATTTTTAAACATTAAATTTCAAGTACTACATATATTTTATTTAATATTTAAAATATTGACCTATAAATGTATTTTAAGACAATCTTAATTAATTAAGAATAATTATAAAATAAAAAGTAGTGAATCTGTATTGTATAAAATACACAATTGTTGTAATTACAAAAATTATATATAATATTAAATTAATCTATTAAATTAATCTTCAATAATTAAATGGATCTTAATAATATCTTATACAACTAAAAATAAAATGTATTATTTAATTTAAAAAATTATAATCAATATATTTGATAATTTAAAATAATAAGATAAAAAATAATTAATAATAATATTGTCACACACATATCATAATGTATAATTTATATTTTTAAATTATTGATAATAATATAATGTATAAAATAATATAGATGGTATATTCAATCAGCTAATAATTGCAAAATATAATTAGTTTTTGTCAAACAAATTTCAAAAGAAAAAAATCAATGAATACTAATTATACTTCTAATAATTTGAAAGCATCAATTGGTTTTAAGTATTTCACAATCAACCATAATTTGGGTTATATTCATAATAATTTTTTTTAATTTGAATATATAAATACTGTTATTTTCAAAAAATGCTTCATATATAAAATCCAATATATACAATACATTAACATATTGATGCCATTCTACAGTACCTACAGTTAATACAAATAATATATATATACCCGCTATTCTGTTGAAATAGTGTAAGTAAGAATGATGTTAGTAATATTCTTAATATTTTTTTTACCTGGAATGTATATAAAAATTGTCAAATGAAATGTTTTACTTTCTGAAACCAATAAAAACAGATTTTTTCAAAAATTGTAACCGTAAAATCAGCTGACGGTTTTTATGATCACCTGATTTTTGAAATGGCACCAAACTTTCGGCATTATTAAATTGGTTCATTTAAAGTATGTAAAAATATATTAGTCTTTACCTATTGAGTATTATATGTATGTCACTGTTATGTAATACAAGTATGCAGCCAGATTTTTTTAAAAATGTAAGAAAATATTTTGTACACTTAGCCATTTTTATTATTTGTATTTTTATCACGTTCACGAACACTGCACGTTAAAAAAACAATTTCATAAAACTGTAGTTAATTCAGTTTTGTCGTTTGCTAATTTTCATTCAATTTGTATTACCCTTATTTTTATAATACTTTTACTTTTTTTATATAAATTGAATAAACTAAAATAGTTTTAGCCATTTTAAAAGTCACATTATGTAAAGAAAAACATATTAATAAACGATACCATATGATATATATATATTAATATGGAATACATATAATACCTACCACACTGTACCTATTTGATCATAAACATTAATGTGCACGCTTATTCACTTTTTCTTACATTTTTTCTGTATGGTGCTTCTCGGACGTAATAACCGATTATTCGATTTTTGAGAATCGAAAATGGGAATTCTGAACGTTGAAATGTTTATTAAAATTATAATAATTATAGCTCATATTCCTATTTTAGAAGGAACGTACTAGTTAAAAAAGTTAAGTATATTAACAATTTGCACTTTTTAATAAATTAATATATATTTTAATTTATTAATTTATTTTTATCTTACGTGATTATTTCATTTATTCATTCAACAAAAGTAAAAATTGTTATTTTTTATGTAGAAAATCGGCCATAGTATATATATATATGCAAGTTCGATTTTTTTACCTTTAATGAAATGCTTGAAACTAGAGGAATTCCTTGAAGCGTTTTAAGTTTTTATTGTTTTGAAGGAATTCCTTGAAAAGCAAATTGTCATTTCAAGGAAATTCTTCAAAATAATAAAAGGACATTATTCAATATGTTCGAGGAAATGTTTCAGGAATTTTTTTAATAAGCATTTCCTTGAGGTTGAAGGAAATTTTTGAATTTTTTACTAACTTGCATACCGCCCTTAACGACAACATAGATACTTGATTATACTTGATTAGATCTACATCAAGTCTAATTTATAATATTTTTATAATGTACTCCATGGAGTAGTAATAATATTATCTAGACCTATGGCAATAGGTCGTTAGCTAGTAAAGCTAAGCAAACTATGTAGTAGGTATTATAGGATAGTTGAAAATAGGGTGTTTTTCACATAGCTGTCATGAAAAAAGTAAAGTGATCTAAAAATCTATAATTA
>JAYRBW010105581.1:0-18916 GCA_036023295.1 Invenusta paracnida
GGTTTGAATGAATTTATATCTTTTAAAATTGTCTGTAGCTAACCAGCTTTTTGCCATTTTTGGCGATAAAAAATATTCTTAGCTAAATTAAATTATTGTGTCGGCATTTGATGGATGTGGCCTTGTCAACATTTGGTCTGACGAAATACGCAATTTTAAAATTCAAATCCCATCCGTCTCCATTTGATCTGACGTTGATGCATTTGTTCTATCGCCTGTCTCTATTTGATCGGGTAAGCCCTAAATAAGATCATACTGCTGATTTATACGCCGTCGCTATGAAAAGCAGCTAACTTGCACTCACTGTGGATGGCATCAGAATTAATTAAAGTAAGGTAATAGATTCACAAAATTAAACCAATTTGTAAAATGTCATAGTCAGTCATTTATACAATTAAATACAAGTTTTTAATAGTTTGTATAAAAATAGTACGGTTTCATATTAATTTGAAACAGTTTGTAAATGATATTTTAAAAGGCGGTCTTATGTAATCGCGAACTCAAATTCCAAACACCCCACTTCCTTCCTTTCCGAGATCAAAAGTAATATAATCTGGGCTAGCATCCCCTCACGATGTTTAATTGGACTGCTATTCTTCGATGTTCAGGCAAAAATGTTCGCTATCAACATGATGGTGCCCCACCTCATTACTCCTTGGTTTTCTATCTCGATCATACTTTTCCTGGAAACTGTCTTTATAGATCGTCGGATAGGACTTGACTGCGGAGGTAGGTATTACTTCATTTTGGAAATAATGTTGAATCTTTAAAATGTCTTTAAGTAACATTCCTGTTGTAAGAAAACTTATTGTTCCCTATAGTTACTAATCAACAATTTAAAACTACTCACTTCTCGTTTTACCACGTAGTGTATTTTTTAAATTGATATTAAAAGTTGATACCGCAACGATCTGACGGAAACATAACCAACTTTCGTTAACACTAATTTCGTAATCGTCATGTTTTTATTGTTTGCTGGAAGATCAATTTCTGAAATTATTGTAGTTTGACAGTGTTCAACTTTGTAGAAAATTACTAATTACTGCTTTTTCGTATTATGATCAAATTTTTTTTGAAATAAATAAAGCAGTACTAAATATTTTCAAGATTTAACGAAGAATAATGTAACATAGCATCGGTATAATGACCTACTATAGCATCGGTATAATGACCTACTATAGCATCGGTATAATGCCCTACTATAGCATCGGTATAATGACCTACTATAGCATCGATATAATGACCTACTATAGCATCGGTATAATGACCTACTATAGCATCGGTATAATGACCTACTATAGCATCAGTATAATGACCTATTATAGCATCGGTATAATGCTATCGTACTTATTACATTTAGTAAGACAATTTATTAATTACAATTCAAACAAAAATAATTATCCCAGCTAAGAAGTAATTTATATATTCAATGGTTTATTTAATAATTATAAGTTATGCATACAAATTGTTTTTAAAATACATTTAACTATTCATTTAGGTATGTAAATATACTCGATAAGTTTGGAGAACTTGAGTTTTCAAAGTGTCCTTTGTCATGTTAAGTTGCAGAGGATTTGAAGTGTAATTGAATTTATCGCGATTATTTCATAATCGTAAACTTGATAAACAACTTAATTCTTTGTGATTATTAAATATGATGACCGCAAACTGTATAACTTAATTTTGGATGATGATTGATGAGTGATGATGACTTCTACACAGAAATGTTTTCAGAAAAACCATAACAAGAATGAATAAATAATGACAGTAACCACAAAAGTTTTTGTTAATATAATAAACAAAATTGAAAACAAAATAAGAAGTCTCTAAAGAAAAATATGAAAAAAAATCTTTGTTCCTATTTTTGGAAAAAGCAAAAATAGAAAAGTATTAACCAAATAACATCATGTTTTTAATTTTAAAATTATAATTATAAAAGTTGATGACGTGACTTTTGGAAGTGTTTGTGGAAAGTAAGAAAGTAGCTTTATTTAACAGCGAGATTATTAATTTGTTGACTTTAAGGGAAATATTGACACAGTACTGCGTCCTCCAATGAACGCAGCAACAGAAATGTTTGTTTTTAAATTTATTTAATACATGGATTTCTTTGTAAACAATTTTTTTTTAAATTTTACCGATATTAGTGCCGTATAGCCTCAATTCTGAGACTACTTTGACAATACACTCGACTTAAGTGTTTAGTGTATTTGATTATAAATCGTGGAAAATAAACCGGAAAGATGAAATATAATGGAGAAAAAAATGGGAAAATTATAGATAGCTAAATACATAGAAAATACATTAAGCTAAATTAAAATTTCTTTTAATTCCAAGTAAAAGGGTGACTATAAACAGTTGTGTAATATTAGCTCAAGCCTTTTAAATATTGAAAAAGGTGATTGAACGAATCATTGTTCTTTTGGTAGTCTATTTTGAGTATCTTATAATATGTTTATTTTCGTATTTGTGTCTTTTAATATACACCCATAATATATAATATTTATAATTATTTATAATTATTCTAATTTTATAATCCGATGGCGGTTATAATATTATATTGATTGATGTTTTTCGTTCGTTGAAAGCTTTTCAGGATGTGACCGTAAACTCGTGTTATATTTGCTATCGAAACTGAGAAAATAAAGTTTTCTTTAGAAGCTTCCATAATGTTATTAAACTTGTTTTGGTATTTTTTTAGCTTGTTTTATTTTCTAATGATTTGTTTTTCATAAACATCTTAAACAAGTTTTGTTTGGTTTTACATGATTTCTTTATACCAGAAGTTATCCATGATTTGTTTTCTTCTAGACGAACTCCCATTAATTTTTATCAGTGGAAATCAATTAAAAAACATTTACGATAAATAGTTATTTCAGTTAGTGCTTGTGTCTGTTAAAATATTCTGGTTTATTTAAAAAAAATCATTTTTAAAAGTTTCTCTTTTTCTTTCATTCATGGTTCTAATTAAAGGTCTTTCTCATAAATTGGTATAATTCTCAACGTATATATGTTTAACAATGGTAATTAAGCTAATTTCAAGTATCGTACATGTTTTGGAATTATTTTAATTTTATAGCAAATTATATAAATAAACTTACTTTTTTAGTTTCCAGTTAATATATTAAACTTTCTTGATTAGCCCGCATGTATTTAAAAACTTATTAAGACAGTAAGGAATGTGTATTGTAACAACAGACAGTATAGGGAAGTTATATTTACATTTAGGAATTCCTCGATTGTATTAGAGCACAGTTTAACCAACCATGAGCATAACTCATCCCCCTTTCTCTCGTTCTAGTAAATGGTATCTTTTTAACCTTAATACACAAAAAATCATATTATTGAATGATACTTTGATTTTTCATGTCTAACTGTTATTTACACTACTCATGCAGAGACAGGGAATTATTCTACTATCTCAGAGTAACTCCAAAATGTATGGTATCTAACTTAACTACTTACACTATTACTATGGCTATATGGCTTAAATAATCATAGAAATTAATCAATATATAATCAATATATAAGTATATAATCAATCAGATTGTAATACCATTTTTTTTTTCCAACAGCCAATCTATTTTGACATATTATTATGGAAAAAAATGTATTTAAAAGTATATCAGTGTAGTTCTTTTTATCAGTCTTTTTATAGCGGTAATTAAACATCTGGAAAGGATCTTTACTTTTGACCCCAAACTTATTTCTTCAAAATGTCACGTCATTTTTTAAGATATCCAGTCTATGTATATAAAGTAAAACAAATATCTATGTATATATTATATATAAAGAACATTATATACATCGCTATAATCACAGATTTGTAGTTTTAGTGGACAATTATGATGGCAATTACTTGAGAATTCCTTGTACTTTTTCGATTTCTATGACTGAGGGTTTTCTATCTGAAATGTATTATTAATGCCAATCTACCTATTCATATATATGTATATGGCTAAAATATTATGCTCTATAATAAACATTGCTTGTATAATCGACATAAAATAACTTCGGTCTATCTTATTTACTTTGTGATATTAAGGCAAATATCTATTACCCATAACATATATTATATAAAAAATATATATATAAAATACAAAATATTCTATATTTCGAAAGGCATTAATATTATAATAGGGCACCCTCGTCTCCTTTGGTATGCGCTTAATTTTATTGGATATTTCGAAGTAAAAAGCAAAAAGAAATTTTCAAAAATGACTCTCCACTGAGCGCTTTTCGTATGGAGGCTATGACACTGCATAAGTATATACAATATCTTAGCGACATATTTAACAACTTTTTAGAAAATGTTCTAACGTATTTAATAAATAAATGTTGACATGAAGAAATCGACTAAATAAGTATTCATTCTAAGTTAATATAACGAAGTTTTAATGAAGTTATTTGTTAATTTTAGTCATTCTTTGATCATAGTTAGCAATTATTCATAACCCCCGAAATCATGTTTGATGGAAGTCTATTATAGAATAGCATATATGGAGAAATAATATGTGTAGGTAATTAATTTTAACAAGATTGTGTTGTGATAATATAATACAAATAATAAAATCAAACAATCTATATATTTAAAACAATTAATCATGTATTAAAAATTGTTTTAATCGTTATCATCATTTTAATAAATCTAACAAATTAATTAACAACAAATAATATTCAATGATTAAAGTACATCTTTCAGATAATTATTATCGCATTAATTAATACAATTTCATGTATTGTATTATATAATGTTGTATATGTATGTGTACATATCGTTGGTAGGTATAACAATTCAGACATTCCAGTTGACACAGCATTTTAAATAGTTGATTCAAATTATTTAATATATACTATTTAATATGAAGTAAAACATTACATTATATATGTACATTCAAATAAAGGAAGTTTAAATAAATACAAAAATGACTGAAATAACAGAAAGGAAATTAAAGACTGAAAAAAGGATAGTTCGAAAATTAAGATGACAGGATAGAAATAGCATCATTAAATATTAAGCTGCGCAGTAGACGAAACATCAACACACAAACTTGTCTCTCAAATATGTCTGTCTATGGCATAGCAGGGCTGATGGAAAAATGGGAGCTCTACGTATATAATAATGGATCAGGAAATGATTGTATATATATATCTACCTACTACCATTATTTATTTATTCTCATTTTATATTAAATGAAAATAATGCTCCGTTTATTCATTCGAATTGTTTGCTATGTATTTTTCAATAAATTTATTTTTATTTTTCGGGAAAAAAGCCTCAAACAATCGAGACGAGGAGAAGTCAGCATCAGACTCGTATTGATTCGATCTCTTCCCGATGAGCGAGCTTACTCGAGATGGACGTCGAAGACATAGGACGTGAGGAGCGGTGGACAGAAGAGAATATGGCGACTTCCATGTCCTGTGAGGAGCGGTGGACAGAAGAGAATATGGCGACTTCCATGTCCTGCGAGGAGCGGTGGACAGAAGAGAATATGGCGACTTCCATGCTGACTTATTATGTAGATGACTTCAGTGTTAATTTGTGGAGCTATTATTGTAACTATATATTACTATATTTATTTATTTTCATTCTATTATTTATAAACAAAACAATATATTTTGTTTGTTAAATATGTTGTTTTTAAAATTTAATAAAATGAATTGGAATTTTATAGAAATATGCCGCAAATGTGTTGAAATTAAACAATTTTTTTGTTTTATTGAATTTCTTACACTAAATTGTCGCCGAATTAATTTTCAAATATTATATTGCATATATCTTAAAAGAGTTATTAATTATATCTTAATTAATAATTTGAAAGTTTGTCAACTAAACTGAACAAAATCTTTAATTGTATTAAATGTTTTATAATACAATTAATTATAAAAAGATAAGCAATTTTATTAAAATGGATGTAAGTCTAACTCAACTGAACGAGACAAACTTGATAACTCCCAATTTTTTGTTTCTATTTTGATGGATATTGTTGAGATTATTTTTGTTATAAAGAATTTGATACAAGTCTGATCATTTTTTTCAAATCAACGCTTTGAAAACAAAAAACTTTAATAACAAAGACAATATATATAATTGGTCGTTATAAATTATAAATAATTAATTGGAAACTTACTTTTTCATGTAGGCGGTTATTATATTCCCAACTGGAAAGTAAATTTCCATTAATTAATTCCTCTCAATAAAGTCGTTTTAATTGTATTCCAGAATATAACTTGTTTATATATATATGTATATATCGTTTATATAAATAGGTTATATATACATCGTGTTTCAGAAAAGGGATTATCGAAAACATATTTTGATAAAATATTGGAAATTTCATTAATGACAGAGTTATAAATATTTTAGAATCTCCTTTAATCCAATATACAAATATAATTTTGGTTATGTCTGCAGACATATATGTATATTATTCATTTTTGATATCTGAAATACAAATGAATAATTGATGCAGCTAAATAACATTTTTAAACATACATCAAAATGCTTTATGGTTTGTATTAAAATTATACATTGCATTAACTGATGTATAATGCTATATAATTTGCTCTTTGTTACAAAGTAACTTCTTCCGTAAATATAATAATCCAGATTTAAGACAAAAATCTACATATTTTCAAATAAAATTCTTCGCGTATTTGTATATATATTTTTAAACATATTTAAAGAATAATCTAGAATACATTATCTAAATAAAAAAGGTAACAAAAGTATTATTTGATTTGTGCTGTAAATATACTTGCATTATTAAAAACAAGATGTTCGATGTATGGTTCAAATGAGAGCAAGAATTTGTATAATATAATTATTTAAAAAAAACTGTTATTTATCCACAAATAGAAATAATAAACTGCACGTGAAAACACGGTTAGTTTTTTTAATTCATAATAAAAAAGAGATATCCCTACTCACCTCAATGCGCATCACAATATAACATCAAATCTTAAGGTTAAATTAAATATTTGTTATAACGAAGAAATTAACCATATTTCGCAGACATATATGCTAAATGTTAAATTTATAAAAACAATAATTAACATAAAATAAGCAAATAATTAAATATTTCAATAAACTGCGCATTGAAAAGAATGTTATGGAATATGTTTTATGTAAAGCTATTTTATTATAAATTATAATATAATTGTGAATAATAGCGTCTCAAAATTGCCTCGTCACTTATATAATATACAATAATCTCATATTGCAAATAATACAATGTATATGACAGCTACGGCTATGTTTAACAGTCGCAAATTCGAGAAATCTGTAAAACAAACTTAATAACCACAGATTTAACCAATTTTAGAGACATATTCAGGATAGGTTAAATTTCGATTTGCTGCCTCTGTGAACCCGATTAATCTCGGTTACACACAGCAGCTCTAGTGCTAACTATAATATAACCACGAATTGAAAGAAAGAATCAATATCAGATTTATGTAGGTGGCAAAATAAATCAGCTGATATTACATATATGTAAATATCGGATATTTTCCCAATTTATGTGGTTTTTAATACAATATATATATAATATTGATGACTTAGTAAAAAAGCCACCACATAATCACATCGAATATTTTATAAATGTCACTCACATATACATATCACATATCACATATCATATCACATATCACATATCACATATCATATCACATATCACATATCATATCACATATAATATCACATATCACATATCATATCACATATAATATCACATATCACATATCATATGCATTACAAATTCTAACTTATCTATGCGTTGTAAATTGAACTGGAATTATTCCTTTTTATCACTATTATTCTTTTGCCAACTAACTCAAAAACGAAACCGAAACCGAAAATTCGGCTACAATATATTATTAGCGCTTCGTAGTAAGTCTGGATTATCAAAATAAGTTTATAGAAATAATGTACTTGAAGTTGAACTTTCATAAAAATCAATTCGTTTGACCTCACCTTCCCGCCTTCTTTCCACATATATAATCAAGGTAACACTGAAGAGACCAACGTATATAATCTACTGCACAGGCGACTTGAAGTCTAAAATCTTCAGCGGAGAATATTCGTATAATTTACTTTTGTCAGAAAACGTAAGAACGTTGGCGTTATACACGGAATCTACTCGTTTCCGCTTTTCTACAACTTGTAGATTCATATAAATAATATTTTCGTTGCATACGTTGCAAATTAAGGCATTTGTTACATGTTTCTGAATTAGATACAATTAGTGAAGTTTCTCTCATGTATGTTTGAGACATACTCAAAATAAAAGGTATGTAAAAGTTGAGAAATAAATACCATTGCAATAATTAAATGACAAAAACAAAAATTTACAGCATTTGAAAAACGATCTCATAAATATATTATCAATCAAAATCCAAATTTCGAACTATTTATTATTATTTTTTTATAAACTCTTAATACTTTAATGGTATTGTAACAATAAACGCTCTATGTACACTAATAATCTAGCCACGTCATGATATACCTATTCTGATTAAACACATTAATATGATATCTGCCATTTTCCGTTGAATTTAAAATCGAATTAGTCTCCTTTCAATATAAGATGTAGCAACAACGCTACTAAAGTATATTCCATGTATTTATTATTTTAGTAAAAATACTATCATATAAATAGAAAACACTGAGACATATATAAAAGTAACATTGTCTCAAATCACCCTGTTTGGGGGTATAATTTACATGGATACGGCCGAGCATATCTTCATGGCTAAGCAAGCCTATTTGCGTACTAATTAAGACAGAGTTTACTCTTCTAGCATGTAACACAGTTCACGTCATTCTAAATTAAAAGAAAGAAGAATTACAAGAAAACGGGTTTTTAAGGAAAACGATTATTAAGGTACATAAATACGTGTTTAATAACATGGCTTGGACACGTGAAGAGATTATTGCTTAGCCACGGGGGACAATTAGAAACAGTAATATTTCCAGGTATTTCGTTAGAACTCGGCTTAATGGCCGGCAGTACCTTGATGTCTTTCCTGCAATTAGTATTATACATAGTCATGATCTCATATTATAGTGGTGTTGAAATACAAGGAGAGAGTGGTTCTGTTTCTTCCCAGGAAAGGTTTAACGCCGTGATCTTTGTCAATGATTAGTCAATTAGAGAAAGTACATAATTAGATAGTGCGGAGGAATTTATTAATTCAAACAATTGTATAACATACATGTGATACTGACGCTTTGACGGGTATTGAGTGGATTGATGCATACTAGAAGAAAATGTGGAAAGTAAATCCTCATATAATTGTACTTATTAAGATTGGTCTATTTTTAGGTCGCTGGTAACAATAAAAAACTAATTGTAAATACATTATACTTTATTATAGGTTATACATGTTTTTAAATGTTAATTTCTCCGATTAGTTTTAGTCTAAATTTTAAAATAATGTTTAAACGTGTTTAAAATTTATCTCATACGAATCCAGTAAATTGACATCAAAAAAGATATTTGCACAAGAGTTTACTTATTTAAAACATGTAACTAATTTAATTGAAATTATAACAATATGAAAGATGAAACCTTTAAAATAGTAACCTGGATAACATCTTTTGACTGAAGAGTTATTAAAACTATATATATATATATACTACATGTAGAGTAATAATTCCAAGAGAGTTCACTTTGCGCATTTAAATGTATACATCTATTAGCATTTACAGACAAAGTAATTCGAACATGTTGATTTCGAATTTAATTTTAAAAATGGCATAAAAAGCATTGTCTTCCTGGTTTATGGTAACATTCCACTTTATTGTATATGTATTTGAATAAAAATTCCTTTTAAACAAAATTTAAACAAGTAACTCAAATCAAAACGAAAATGGTTAAAACAGTTATATTTAACAACACGTGCTATACATTAGTAATAATAACCTCATATAAAGCCATAAATGTTTGATCCACACTATAATGACCAAAGAATATAGGATTGTAAAGAAGGCTCACTCTTTTGATTCAAGCGGAATATCCACCATTTTGAAACTGCACCAAGAATATATAATGTTTGTCAGAATATAAGCTGCAATAATATATAATTTATAGGAGTGTAGCTTAAATAATTAAATACGTTTTTTGATAGCACCAAACAACTAGTTTTGTCTACATTATTTGGTATGCATAACCTATATTGTACGGGCACTTTATTTCGTATTTCTACGGCTTAAAAGTAGGCAAAACTAGTTATTTGCCGCTATCTAAAATCTTTTTTATTGTTCAAGCTACACGCCTATGAATTACATATTATTGTAGCTCTAATTCAGGCGTACATTTCTATACTTTTACTTTTTATGTCAGTATTTTATACCATGTACATTTGCCAGTTTGAAAATAGATATTTTATACTGTTTTAAAACGTAAATCACCATCGCATTGGTGGGAATATAAAATGGCAAACTTTGACTATTTAAACAAATATATTTACGCTTTTTTGGACCGAGTAAATTCTCTTTGTAATCAAAATGTCAATAAAAATATTGCAGTACGTCAAACAATTTTACGAAGTATATATGAGTAGTCAGTCGAACTCATTCTGTATAAATAATACGTTTGAAAGAATCAATAAATCGATTTTTGTCAGAAACCTATTTATGCTTATTTTTATTTTTAAATCAATGCATAATATGCTCTGTGTTATTTTATTTATTTTATTATATTTTAAATTTCAATGTTTATCAGGTTAAACCTTAAAATACAAACATTTTCAAATAATTAAAAAATACATTTCTAGTCAATGTTTTATAGTTCTTTGATAATGTTTCATTTACACACAATGTATTTTATAGTATTTGTTGAAAATAAAATGTATTATTTCCGAATCATTACTTCCAATAGCGATTGCAATACTACATGAATTAACAAAACACACACGAATTTAGCAATAAAATATGAAACATAAATGCCTAAATTCAAATTATTACATATTGCACAAAAAGGAATGTTTATATATAATATATTTCCACATAATGAGATGGAAAAAAGGTACTGGTCCCTTTTTAATGATGGAATAATAAAACAACACTTAAAGTAAAATTAAGTTTATAAAAAATCCCTAGCTTTCGAACTTATCTAAAGTTCATAATCATGGGTACAGAATAAAATTACAGAAAGAAACATTATATATATGAGAAAATAAAAATCAAGTGAACCCAAATAAACTTTATTTTACTTTATGTGTGGTTTTATTATTTCATATTTCTACATAGTTTAAACCACTAACGAAGTTTGTAACGAAGTTTGAGATAGTTTATGACCTAGTTATAATTGTTGATCTAGCTGTTGAACATAGTTTATGACCTAGTTATAATTGTTGATCTAGCTGTTGAATATAGTTGACGTAGTCTGTAACGAAGTTTGACATATAATATTATAAACATATATATTAATTAATATATTAATATATTATTCTGAACTTTATAAATGATAAATATGTAGAAATAATATATTATTATAAACATTTTACTACCCTTATAATGAATTAAAAAAATGTATACTTTTATATTACATAATATATTTGAATACGCCCAAAGTTTTAGTTCAATGCTTCCAACCACATTTGTTTCAATTACTATTCATGCAATATGCGATAATTAAAACATTCTTTAAGGCAACAATATGCCAGCCTTTCGCGCAAATTATGATTCGAAGCAAATGATTGCCTTTAAGCCTCAGTATTGATGGTCTAAATATATAAATGTAGTTTTTAAAACTAACTAAAAGAGATACATATTAAGCATATTACATTATACAAACATACTGTTTGAATGTTATTAAAATATGCCAAAAGATGGCATAAAGTGTGATCATAATTCTGCCATAAAACCAAGATATAAGCTTAAAATGATGTTAACCATTTAAAACCATATTTTAACTAATTTAACTAGAAATTTGACTTTTTATTTTACTAAAATACTTTAAAAACATTTAGTCAAATAAGAAAAGTAACTTGCTTAAGTGAAATACTATTTAAAAAGAACATGCACATAATATGTGCGTATTTAAATATTTTGTAATAAATTATAATACGTTTTGCCATCTTTTTTGCATATTTTAATATCACACATTTTTGTTGAATACTAATGATGATGTAACCATTTAATATATTTGCCGTTTACACAAGATGCCAACTCGAACTGATTCATATTGACTTACAATCAAACAATGTGCTTCAAAATGAAGTTTTACTCAAAGTTTCCGAAACGCGCGCGCACAAATCAATACAATCTTCAAAACATTACAAAAACAGGTATTTTCCCGCTTCGGTTTCACTTATTGTTGTCAACTTACTTTCTCTGCTATAACCTATACGTAACAATATAGTATCAAAATAGAATAACTGTCGAACACACCAGTCAAAGCTCCTGTCACATGAAATACTTCCGTTTTCTATACATATGCTGTGTTTTGCATCATCGATCGATAATCCATCTCACTCAATGTCAACGCAATATAGATAGACTGCTGTGAACGCTTGTCCAATGTTGCTGGAAAACATGCTTTATTTTTATTGTGAATCAATGTTTACGATGTGTATGAACTGTATGTGAACTTGTTCTCATAATTTAGGTCGCAAGAAGTATGTATTTTTAGAACTATTTTTGTAACTGTTTTGAATAATCGTAATTTCTTTAGTGTTCTAAATAAAGTGGCAGTTAAGTTTATATTAAATTAATTTAAAATGTTGGCCTTCGATGGTTGAAAGTTTTCGGAGAGCTGAATACGAAATTTGTTTTTACTGTTTAAGTCAAGCTCACTATTTAGCATTAACCAAATATGTTAGAAAGGGTTTATATGATACGGAAATGTAATATCAATTAGTGATGCTTATATATATGTTATAGATTTCATTTGATTATTAATTAAAAGCGGTTTAAGGCGTGTAGGAAAAGTTCTTGTGTTAATACTGGAACCTCTGAGATATATAATTACTAAACTGTTTAAATTTAAAACATAACTTTACTCATTTTGAAAATTTAAACAGTTATTTGCTATCATATAGATAATTAAAACATAAATATTTGGCATTATCTTAAATTAATATATTACTTTATTGATTTTATTAATAGTTTTTTGCTGGCTATGATCTATAATAAGCAGGTAACAATATAGGGCTAAAAGCAGATTCCAAACCTTTTGACTAACCTGCCGAAATATGCCTAAATAATGGTGTAAAAGTAATGTAAAGTTATATAAATACAGGCAACATTTTTCTAGCATATCAATAAATTATATCTAATTTCACATATATACATGAAACTACTTGTTTCTGTAAAATTGATTATATGATTTTGAATTTAACATTTTCTCCCACATTTGAGGCAAAAACATAATAAGTTCGTATACACATATGGCTGATTTAATCTTAAAAAAGGCAGAAAATAATGAACTTCCGTTTAAAGAACACTTCAAAATATATGAAATAAAAATGCTTTTGGAGCGTATCCGGAACTGTAAACTAGGTTATAGAGTGTATCTAGGACTGTTGGAATTAGCTGCAACCCTCTCAAACCATTGACATTGTAGTAATGTGCATGTTGAATAGTTATGCACACTCAACTTATCTCTGACCCTACCTAAATTAAATTATAATTTAACGACAATATCTGCATATAATGCGCTCAAAGTCGGATCAAGTGGCCCAGATCACGAGAAACAAGCAATTGGGAAGTACGCCCACTTCGCCAATGATTCACCGGCGCGGGATTCGAACCCAGGACCTTCGGGTCGAGAGTTCACCGCTCTAACCACTACACCATGGCCGCCATCACAGATGACACCGGTAAAGGATTTTATGCATGCATGCCTTTTCAAGCGTAATTTAAGCAATACATTGCAATATATTTCTTATTTTGTTTGTTATATGAATGTTTATTTTGTTAATGCATTGATATTGACAAGAATAAAATGATTCGCAAAGAATACATCTTATTTTACAACAAATACTATAAAATCTTTGTGGGTATATGAAAAAATGTCAAATATATCGACTAAAAATGTATTTTTGAAATATTTCAAAATGGACATCTTTTAAAATGCAATAATTTAAACTTAAAAATACAAGTCGTGTCTTAGAAATCGGTTATAACTATTACCTCTCGGTTATAAGGCTATACCCGGATATAGCTCTGACCGGGAATGAATATCAGTGTCTCAGAAAGAAGGCTTGGTTATAACTGGGTATAAATTCGGTGGTTATTTACTATAATCGGTAGTAAGAGGAGAATCCCAATTTTTCACTAAAATAGCCGCAAGTTATGACCAATTAAATTCGTTGAATATTAGATGTCATCGATTTTATGAACGTGGGTGGTTGCTTACTTGCTATTTTAGTTATTGTGTTCTTTGTCTACGCTATTAATTGTGCTTAAATGTCTGAAAGTCCAGCTCAAATCACTGTACAGCGAATGCGAAGGGCCGTAGTGTTGTAATATGAGGGGAATCGGCGCTTCCAAATACGAAATGTTCGTTCGATCACATTATCTGAACGATTATATCTTTGTTGGCCAAAAGTTTGAGGATTTTGGAATGGAGTCGTGAGAATTGGTAAACATGCACACCTACCATTTCCAAGGAGTGTTCCATTAATTCGAGCTTCAAAGTTTGCGTGAATGGGGCAATTATCAACAAATCGAATATCGTGAACTGATCCAAGCCACCGTGCTACGATATTTCTAATTCTGAGCGTGACTTGAGTGTTCAATGAAAAATAGTTAATCCGATTTACAAAACGAAAAGCATCTGCGTTAGGAATATTAAACACTAATCTAATATTAGTACAATCGATCGCTTCTATGATTGACGGAAAATTTGCAATATTAGAAAAGGCAGTTTTTATTTCCCGTACCTCGCTTGTTGTTAGGAAATGTGATAAAACGACGATTTATTAATAAAATAGAGGCCTTGTCATTTTTGTGAATTATTCTATGCATCGATTGTTTTGACATCCCGCGCAAATCATCAATAATAACATTGTAAAAAGCGCCAGTAGACTCCAAAAGTAAGTAAAAACACAATGGTTTGTTGTTCCACCGGAATTGATCCATTTTGGTGCATAACTGGTTGTAGGTCATTCCTTAGAAGATTTGCCAGATGAATCGCAGTCTCTTTCGAAAGTCTTCCAAAGACGATAGCGCTGCTTAAATTGTTCATCATAGAACTCATTTTATGTATTTTGTCTGTCACGCAATAAACGTCTTTCATTCCCAGTACCTAACATTTTGTAGCCCATCTACCCATCTCTGATAATCAAAATTCGGAGAGCTATTTGTGACTAAACTGTTCAAGAGACAGAATTGTAATTAACTACTGCACAACTGAACTTATTCCCGAAGTTATACCTACCGAAGGGCTGGTATAACTTTTTGGCAAAAATGTATGCCCGGCTATTGCTTATAACCACTTTCTGAGACAATTAAGTTTATGCCCGCGGTTATTAAAAATGTATTTTGAGTTACATTTATACCCGGTAATAGTTATAACCGCTTTCTGAGACCCAGTCACAAAAGATATAGTCAAATAAATATAATAACACATAACATATTATGCACTGGATAATGTATGCACTAGAATCAGGACAATAAATCTAGATTTTTGAAGGAAATCGTATTACAAGATTTTTTAAATAATTAGATTTTTTAGAAAAAACAAATTGAGTTCAACTCACTATTACATACATTGTAAAATCACATAGGTGTATAATATACTTTTATTTATGCTTTAACTGTCATTTGAACCGGAAACAAGTCAATAATAACATTTCTCTGAATGTTCGATTCAAAGTCAAGTTTTGAAATATGACTCTTGCAACAACAAGTTTGAAACTGTTGTTGTTGTTGTTGTTGCTCAGATTACTGTATTAATTAGGGCCCTACAGTGCACTGTGTTCGTATGCTTTCGTCATTAGTTGTTGTTGCATACTTGTATATTACATAATCCTTTATTTATTAATATATTCCTTTTAATCAAATGTAAATAAACTTACTTCTCTTAATTAGTCTTTTATTTCACGTATACTGAACTATTCTTATTCAAATTGTGATTATTGGATGAAAGGATTTTAGCCGGACAGCACGTTGACCGTATAGTGCATAGTATAGTAGAATATAATTATGGTCAAAGATGGGTTTCAATGAAGTAAAGTCAAATAATATGATCTCGGTTAGGTCTCATATTTCATATTGCTATAAATGTATATTTTGCAATAAGTAAACTCATTTTGTGTAAATATCCTCGTTTGTTAAATAATATTTACAGCTTGTCTTTCCTGGTTATAACATATTCCCTTAGGAGAAGATATTATTTTGTAGAAGTACTGTTTCTTGACAAGCGAGTCAAGTATTTGTATTTTATTATGTATGTGTTTTATTTAGTTCTTCGAAAATTTATAATAATTTGTTTAATTATCCAAAGATTTCCAACTCAAACATTACATTAAAAGCGAATGTATGTTATAATTTTATTTACTGGCACTGATACACATTAAAACTTGGGATTTTTGCACACTGTACACAACTTGTACATATTTTTAAAATAAAATTTAGTGTCTTTTACGTATAGTGCATCCAGAGGTCTAGCTTTTCTAATAAAATAAATGTTATTAAAGTTTATACGTTGTATTACTTTAATTCTTCAGCCAATTCGGTAAAGTGAAGGATATCACAATTAAATTGTTCAATAAAAAAATTATAATAAGACCAATATGAGTTACTTTATTACATTTTGCGCCGTCTGGCTTCTTGAACAAAAAACAACAAAGTTACAAAGTTGAAACATTTAAAAGTACCGAAACGTTTTAGATAAACTAATTAGTTACTTTATTTTGTAATCTATTGCTTACTTCAAGCGCATTATTTCCTCATTAACTTCTCCCACACATATATTTTGTTCCATTTATTTGATTATACCAGGCATATTACGATAGATATACAGCGTCAGATTCGTACGTCAAATACATAGTTTGCTTCATTTACTACCTTCAGAAGCATATACACGAAACTTGAACGATATTTGTATATTATTAAACATTATTTTTAGAATAAGAATTCAAATTTCTTTTCTTGCTATAGTTGACAAATTGTCTAATTCAGAAGCTATACTCACAAATACCATATAAATGATATTTTGTCGTTCAAGAAGGTAATTAAAAAGAAGTATGAAACCGTGTTTACTTTTTTAAAGAAAAATTCGTTTACTAACATACAATGTATTAAAAAGAAAATTGTGTTTAAATATAAATATAAATATATAAATATAAAAATAAAAAATTTTTCGAAAGGAAAAAGTTAACTGAACTTTAGCGAAAAGTTAACTGAACTTTAGCGAGGAAACTCACTTTACTATGTAACTCTCTAAAAAATCACATCCTTAATAAAACACGATAATGGGATTATAAATTACAAGAAATATTTTAAAAGTACAGACAGTATTATAAGTCAAAACATATTCATAGCTATATACTCCCGTTTATTACCTACAATGTTGCATATACCTAGATGAGAGCATTGTCATTTTGACTTCAAACGCATGGTGTTGAAGTTTCAAGGAAATAATTTAATTGGTTTTCTGAATAAATTTCTTCGAATAATTAGTAAATAAGACATCCATTATTATAGTGCACCATATTATATGTGTGTCGCATCACAGTGGAATGACTAAATGAATTTTATAAGTTAAGGACAGGATTTCAGATATTTCCCATTTTCCATGTTAGTTTTAATGGATTTCATAAATCGTTGAGTTTATTAACAAATATGTACCAAATTTGTTGTAAATTTTATATTCTAACTTAAGTTATTACAAATAAAATACAAAACAAAAATTCTAAATATTAGCTGTTACTGTGTTCGCATTAGATATTGCATGCACGAAAGATTATTTTTATTTTCGTCAATTTTATAGATTCTGCGTTAAATTATGTTTTCGATGTTTTTTTGTAATTAAGTATGAATCATAGATATTAATTAACATTAATCAAATTACGTCATTTAATATAACGTAATTAATATAACATAATGATTGAATAATAACATTTTTTAAATGTATTGAATTGTTGTTGAAATTGTAGTTTCGTTTCCATTATCATGGCTGGTCGTTCGCCTTATTATACTCTTGCTCTTATTTCGGGCATTTATTCCATTATTGAACACGACAATATTACGATTGATTTTTATATACTAATTTCATGAATAATAAGCACTTATTGATATTAATATTTATGTTTCTAACTAAATTATTATCAGAAAACTTTCCAAAAAATGAGAAAGAAAATATTTTTTTTAATAATTTAACGAGGAAAACTATAGAATCATCTAATTTTCTCTTATTTGTCTTCTAAAATGAAAAAAATTGGAATAGGTTGCTTAAGGGGATTTTAAGTATATTATATTGAAACACGTCTTTCAAAAAGGTAAAATAACTCCGAAAATTATATTTATTTCTTAAAGATTCACTCAGATTGATTACTTGTGAGTACATACGTCATCATAAGTAATTACCCTAACATCTGCACACTGAAATTGTTAGACATAAACCTGCCTTGTGGGTTCACATTTCTGGGTAAGCCAATATTTTTCAAAATGGTGCCTCGTATGTGAAATTAAGTCGCCTCAAATGATTACAGAATAATCAAGAAAATGTCGGTCGTATCATAATGACGCATTTCGGTTTGTCTTTTCATGCATTTTATAAAATGTGTTTCAATCCTAAATGGACTATTTACATAGATAGTATTTCAAATAATTCTTCAGCCAATTCGGTAAAGTGATGGATATCACAATTAAATTGTTCAACAAAAAAATTATAATAAGACCAATATGAGTTACTTTATTACATTTTGCGCCGTCTGGCTTCTTGAACAAAAAACAACA